>BLSH010329287.1:64574-75802 GCA_018402905.1 Glandirana rugosa
GTGCCAACAAGGCGAAGCAGTCTTGAAGAACCTACATCACGTCATATTCTGTTACAAAATTTTTATTTTCGTTGAGCACATCTGCTATTCACACACATGTGTTCTGCAATGTGTGTGAATAGCAGATGTGCAAGCATTAGCGGCAATATGAAAAGCGACAGACTAAAAAGAAGTGTTCTTCAAAGAACAGTCCGGGTTCGCTCAACTCTACTTACCACATAGCACCTTATCGTGCTATGTTATTAACGACCATAATTATATGCTATGTATTCTACCATACATGAGGCATGTCTCTAATCTACAAATATAAATGTACCATTTTTACCACTGAGCCCTGATCTATACCAATATGTGATTAAAATATATGCATATATTATTGTTACATATTAATATTATTCTTTTTTGATTTATGTTGTTCCTTTATCTTGTAGAGTTGCTTTTATTTTTAAAACATTGTCTTATACTGCACTACATCCAAGAAGTTCTGACGAAGCGGAACAACCGTGAAACGTGTAGAACGCCACTGCGGATTAGTGCATTGGCTAATGTGATGTATTTTAGGCAGCTGTGTTGGTGCTGCATCTCTCTGATATTTTAAACTGTATAAAATACAATTGTGTTTTTTATATATAAAACTCTTTGGCTTGTTCCTATTTGAGTGTACATAGAAGAATATTTAAAGTCCCAAACAGACTCTCCTTTTCCTCCAATTTAATTCACAAAAGGTAGCTGTACTACTAAAGGAGATATAAAAGCTGAACTCCAGGTAGATGTATGAAGTAGAGAGGAGACGTTGCTGGAAGTGACAGCAGAGGATTTAGAGGGGAGTAGGGAATAAGAGGGCTGTGTCATCATACATTGCGGATTCCTTTAGGGGTTCATCCCTTAAAGTGCTTTAGCTTTTCATTCGTTTGAAAGAAAATAATCTCTGTTAAGCCACCATATTCACTTTTACTTCCTTTGGACTTCTGTGGTGTCTTCTTGATTTTTTCTCTTTGCAGTCTACCCTTCTGGAATTGTGTGCTTTTTTCTTGTCTCATGATGGTGGGAAGTACCTTTTGCACACTTTCAATTTCCTATAAACGTATGCATGGACTTTTTCTTGGAAAGGATTGATTTTTTGATGTGTTTTTTGATACTTAAATGAATTAATGTTTTTTCTTTTTTTTTTTTGTTTTTGTGATAAGAGCTGTGCTTTGCGTAAATTATCTGTAGAAGGCTTCTATCTTGACCTATGCCAGCAGCAGTACTTTTTTCTTTTACTTTTTATTTCAGTTTTTCTCTAAATCTAGGGCAGAATTTCACATGTTTAAATACTGAAATCAATGCATGGCTTCCAAATCAATAGTTACACCATGAATAGCATGTGTGAAAAACTGTAGTAAAAGAGTCTAGCATGTATTGAACACCATAAGGTTTTTTTTCTACTCTACCTGTGTGCTTAAACCGTCTTTCCAACAATAGTAACAAAATGTATTAGATGAAGACATTACTTAGGTCCATTATGATATTCTACAGAAGTACAATTTAACAGGCAATTTAATCAAAGAGAAATTGCCTAAATAGTTACCAGTATCAGCATTGTATGGCATGTGTGGACCTTCAGAAGATGTTAGTTATAGTTCTGCCTAAAATACAGTCAAGTGAATCATGGAAAATCTGAGGTTGCTCTTGAGCAGAAGATAAAGGACTTTATTAGACCAGCCAGAAGATAACTGAATTAAAGGTATTTATATTTTTCATATTACAGGTATTTATATAGCTCTAATGGTCGACACAGTGCTTTACATATGTTGTATATTCACATTTGTCCCTATCCTCAATGAGCTTACAATCTAAGGTCCCTATCTCACATGCATCCAAGCCTATATCTTTAGAGTATGGGAGTATACCCATTAAGCACAGTGAGAACATCCAAAGGTAGAAGTGCTAACCACTAAGCCACTGTTGTTAGTACAGTATGTATAAGTGAAATGTTTGTACTTGTGGAATGTTTATGTAGCAGCCTCCTAGGTAGGTGCAAGGATTAGTGTAATATAGTTTTGTTCCCCTGCTTAACAGGAGAACTGCTAGGGAAATTCACTTAGCTCTCTACCTAACAGAGACCTGCAATTGATTAGTGTAGTCTGCTCAGTGTGCTCAGGGGCTGGTTGGGTCTGCCTCTGGCCTCCTCTGTATCCAAGCAACCTAGGAAGGTTCTGGAGGAGTAAGTGGACGCTATGCAGAAAAAAGCATGAATATTAATGCCACTCCAGCCAAACCCAGGGAGGGTGGCCCTGAAGGATGTTGGGTGAGGGTTTTTATTTTTTGGATGCACTGAGCATGAGGTCTTTCCTGGAGAGGAGAGTTGTAGTCTGGGAGGGGGCACGCTGCCTTTCTCAAGCACCTGCTTTCATGCGGCCTCAGGTGGGCGACCCGAGGGCCCAAAGTTAGAGAGAGTGACCCTGATTCTAAGGAGAGCTGGCTGAGGGGGCTGTCAGTTTTTTAGGTGGATCTGATTGGACCCTCCAGTCTCCTCTATAGAGTGAGAGGTGTCACCGGATATTTGTCTGGTGACACCTGCCGACATCCGTTCTGATCCTATCAGCTAAAAACAGACAGATGGGGATCTGTTTCCGTCTGGCAGATTGGATGGCAGTCAGGTGTAAACAGACAGATGGTCCATTTAGATCTGAATGAATTTCAAGTACTCTGTACCATGTGATAGGTGTGGGGCAATCACAGCGCTGGTTCCCGCATCGCAACTCTCCCGCAGGCAGTTCACACTTCCTGCTGTGTACCGCTGCGGGTGTCAATACAATGTTAATGACACCTCCAGATCGGTTCGCTACAGCGTGAACCTAGGTTCAAAGTGTAAAAAATAAAGATGCACTGAAATTTCGGCCTCCGAACACTGCGCCCAAAAATGGTGTTATCTGCATTCGGCCGATAAGAGAAAAGGTGCTGATAATGGCACCGAAAATGCACCACGATTCTGCCACTATTTGCAGTGATTTTGCTGCGATTTTACCACAAATTTGTGGCAATTTTGCTAAGTTTTTACTGTCAATTTGAGCCGATTTTGCCATAATTTTACCACGATTTTGGGCTGATTTTACTGCTTATGGTGTGTTTTTGATAGGTCATGTGACTCAAAAACCCCATTAAAAACATAACCAGGGTGTGTTAATTATGCGTTCTTGCTGCGTTAAATGCATTTGAACTGGGAGGTGCGTTTTTTGTACATTTTTTTTAACTGACCAAAAATGCATCAAGCTGCAGTTTTAACAGCACAATGGAAGCCCAACGGGCCAGTGCAAAGACATACATAGAATTTAAAGGGAAATTTTTTTCTTGAGCTTTTCTTGTGCTAAAGGTGCTATTAATGGTTGGCAATAAAGTCATATTAATTTAAATTGATGATATTAATGAAAAAGTCGAATATAATACTATTATATATAAAAAATATAAATTTTTAAAAAAAAACTGTCATTTTCGGTTTTTGGCCAAGTACATCCTGCATTTTCAGTTTTGGCCCCAAAATTTCCATTCGGTTCACCTCTAGTAAAAAAAAAAAAATCTCTTATCACCTCCCCCAGAGGAAGAAATAGGAAGAAAATAAAAAAATAAGATAAAGAAATGTTTAAAAAATTGAATTATCATTATTTTAATTTTTAACATACTGTCACCAATCAGTATCCCTGATCCTCACCACACCAGTCATATGATGATACTGTACTTGTTTACTTTTTTCAAAAAATTGCTACTTCAAAAAACTTGCCATGCCTCTTATTAAATACCTCAGACTGTCTACTTTCCAAAAAGGGGTCAGTTGGGGGGAATTTGTACTGTGCTGGCATTTTAAGGGCCTCAAGAATTGAGATAGGCCGTCAGTACAGCAGGATTGATCAATTTTCAAATATACACTGCTCAAAAAAATGAAAGGAACACTTTGAAAGCACATCAGATCTCAATGGGGAAAAATATCATGCTGGATATCTATACTGATATGGACTGGGTAATGTGTTAGAAATGAAAGGATGCCACATAATTTGATGGAAATGAAAATTATCAACCTACAGAGTTCTGAATTCAAAGACACCCCAAAAATCTAAGTGAAAAAAATATTGCAGCAGGCTAGTTCATTGTGCTGAAATATCATTGTAGCAACTCAAAATGGTTCTCAGTAGTTTGTATGGCTCCCATGTGCGACAATGTCGGGGGATGCTCCTATTGAGACGACGGATGGTGTCCTGGGGTATTTCCTTCCAGATCTGGACCAGGGCATCACTGAGCTCCTGAACAGGCTGAGGTGCAACCTGGTGGCGTCGGATGGACTGAAACATAATGTCTCAGAGGTGTTCTATGGGATTTAGGTCAGACGAGCGTAGGGCCATTAAGCGATATCAATTCCTTCATACCCCAGGAACTGGTTGCATACTCTCACCACGTGAGGCCGGGCATTGTTGTGCACCAAGAGGAACCCGGGACCCACTGCACCAGCATAGGGTCTGACAATGGGTTCCAGGACTTCATCCCGATACCTAATGGCAATCAGGGTGCCATTGTCTAGCTTTTAGAGGTCTGTGCGTCCCTCCATGGATATGCCTCCCCAGACCATCACTGTCCCACCACCAAACAGGTCATGCTGAATGATGTTACAGGCAGCATAGCCTTCTCCACAGCTTCTCCAGACCCTTTCGTATCTGTCACATGTGCTCAGGGTGAAGCTGCTCTCATCTGTGAAAAGCACAGGGCGCCAGTGGGGGACCTTCTAATTCTGGTGTTCAATGGCAAATGCCAATCGAGCTCCACGGTGCTGGGCAGTGCACACAGAGCCCACTAGAGGATGTCGACACTCAGGCCACCTTGATAAAGTCTGTTTCTGATTGTTTGGTCAGAGAGATTCACACCAGTGGCCTGTTGGAGGTCCTTTTGTAGGGCTCTGGCAGTGCTCATCCTGTTCCTCCTTGCACAAAGGAGCAGATACTGGTCCTGCTGATGGGTTAAGAACCTTCTATGGCCCTGTCCAGCTCTCCCAGAGTAACTGGCTGTCTCCCGGAATCTCCTCCATGCTCTTGAGACTGTGCTGGGAGACGCAGCAAATCTTCTGGCAATGGCACGTATTAAAACTAAATACAATTTGCGCTTGGTACATAAACAAAGTCAAAAAGCGACAAAAAAAAACAGCTGCCAACAAAAATGAGCTTGATAGAACCCACAATAGCAATAATAATAAAAAAGTAATGCAGCGCTAGTTCATATATAAAAGGTTTATTGAATAAAAAAGTTACACTCACATGTCCAAGGAGTAAATGCGCATAAATCAAATTAAAAGCCGCGGTAGTAAAGCGTGCCTGCGTCATCCAGAACCGCCTAACATGTTTCATCAAAGAGTGACATCGTCAGATGCCACTGACGATGTCACTCTTTGATGAAACATGTTAGGCGGTTCTGGATGACGCAGGCACGCTTTACTACCGCGGCTTTTAATTTGATTTATGCGCATTTACTCCTTGGACATGTGAGTGTAACTTTTTTATTCAATAAACCTTTTTATGTGTGAACGTATTACACCATTGCGGCACGCTCTTTCATTTCTCTGAGGTCACACTGTGCTGGCTTGTATGGGCCATTCTGCTGTCTGAGTCTGACTCCTGGAGCTGATCATATTCCTGTGGGAGGAGAATATTGTTTGTTCTCTGACTGGGACGGATAGTATACCTTTTGGCTGCTTGCTGGCATTTTTGGCTCTTTATAATCTTAGAGCCCATACTCTCTGGTAAGCAGGATTGCCCCTTTTTGTGCACCAAGGTGATGAGTTGCTCCTTCATCCTCTCCACTCTAGACGGTGTCGGTTTCTTCACTTCTCTCTCTGCTGCCATGAATATGCACTTTGGACTATGATTAATGAACTTTTATATATGAACTAGCGCTGCATTACTTTTTTATTATTATAATGGCACGTATTGATGTGCCATCCTGTAGGAGTTGGACTGCCTGTGCAACATCTATAGGGTCCAGGTATCGCCTAATGCCCCCAGTAGTGACACTGACCCTAGCAAAAAGTAAAATTAGTGAAAAACAGTCAGAAAAGATAAGTAGGGAAAAAAAAAGTCAGTGGCCTCCACCTGTAAAACCATTCCTGTTTTGGAGGTTGTCTCATTGTTGCCCATCTAATGCACCTGTTGTTAATTTCATTAACACCAAAGCAGCTGAAACTGATTAACAACCCCCTCTAAGTGACCAGATCAATATGCCACGAGTTGAATTGACTTGATGCTATACTCTAATTAAAAAGTGTTCCTTTAATTTTTTTGAACAGTATATATCATATATAGTGTAGCCTAGTTCTGAGGAAGGGGGTTCACCCCCGAAATGCAACACCCTTATATGATTTAATTGGAGTATGTGTGTCCACACTGTATGGCATCTGGTGGTTCATTGGCTTTTACCAGTTGCTACTTTGTGAGTATCCATTTGCTGCAGTTTTTTCTATCACTAATAAATGTTTTTGGTGTTGCACTGGGTGCATGCCTCTTCTTGTCGATAGCTTTGTAGCTTTACTTTTGATTTATCCATCTGAGGAGGGCTGCATCCGCCTAGCATTTGGATTTGCTGTTGTTTACTTTGCATCCAACCACAGAGGACCTCATAGCACTGGAAGTAACTGTTTGTTTATATATACCATAGTTCACATAGACACTATAACTTTCACTCAAACCAATTAATACAAACTTATTAGGATTTTTCTTACCAAAGACATGTAGCAGAATACATTTTGGCCTAAATTTATGTAGATATTTTATTTGAAATGGTTTATAACAAAAAGTAGAGAATATTGTTTTGTTTTTTCTTTCAACTTTTTTTAGCCCGCATTCACACAGGGGCGATCCGACTTTGGCGCAACTTAACTAGGCAACATACAACGCGACTTCGAGGTGACTTCAGCGCGACTTTGGGTGATTTACAACGCGATTCCATGCCAGGCGACTTTGCCTGTGGCCAATCAGAGAAGGGAGGGAGGGGGTTGCCTGGGTAATTCGGGGGGAGTAACTGTGTAAATCATTTTCTTTTTCCCTTTAAGTCGCTTCAATATAGACGGGGATCCGACATGGAGGCGACTTCCATTGAATTCTATGGGCACGAGTCGGATAAAGGTCGCCTTGAAGTAGTACAGGAAACTTTTCTGAAGTCGAAGTGACTTCAGTAGTGTACATTAAGATGGCTCCCATTCACTTTTCAGATGTCAAGCGACTTGAGGTGACACAAGTCGGAGTGCAAGTCACCCCTGTGTGAACCAGACCTTAGTCATTTTTTGTTTATATAATAAAAAAACAGTGGTGATCAGATACCAACAAAAGAAAGTTCTATTTGTGTGAAAAAATTATGTAAATTTCCCCAATCCATTGGACACATTGGGAGCCAATCAGTAGGTCCGGCGGATGCGATGTCTGCTGAGAATCCAGTGAGCGTTCGTAGAGAGGCAAAACAGGGGTCTGTCTATGCAAACATGGCAGGCCGCCGTTCTGCCAGAGAGGAAAATTGAGATCTCATGTTTCTAAGCAGAAACGTGGATCTCTGTTTTCCTTTAGTCAAAGCACTCTTCCTACAGTTAGAAAGCACACATAGGGAACACATTTAACCATATGATTGCCCCTGATGTTAAACCCTTCCTTGCCAGTATCATTTATACAGTGACAGTGCATTTTTTTAGTATTGATCACTGTATTAGTGTCACTGCTCCCCCAAAAGTGTGACCTGGGAAAAGTGTGTGGGCCGCTCAGGCTCGATAGGGAGGGAGTATGTGGACAGTGCCTCTGCAGCTGCTGCTAGAGTGCTGACAGGGGATGGAGCCCATCCTGGCTCTTGCAAAGGTTCATGAAAGGAAGGGTGGCCCATGGAAGTCGCACATCTCTGGTGTCCTACTACAGTGAATGGAGTGGCAACCTCAGCCTGGACTCCGACCCGGCCATGCTCCCAAATAGTGTCACTTAGTGTCAGATGTGTCTGCCGCAATGTTGTAGTCCCACTAAAAATCGCTGATTGCCACCATTACTAATTTAAAAAAAGAAAAAGTCCCTAAATCAATCCCATAGTTTGTAGACACTATAACTTTTGCACAAACCAATCAATATACGCTTATTGGGATTTTTTTTTACCAAAAATATGTAGCAGAATACATATTGGCCTAAATTTATGAAGAAATTCGATTTTTTACATTTTTTTATTGGCAGAAAGTTTTTTTTTTTTTAATTGTTGCCCTTTTTTTGTTTATTGCGCAAAAAATAAAAACTGCAAAGGTGATCAAATACCACCAAAAAAGGACATCAATTTTATTTGGGTACAGTGTCACACGACTGCACAATTGTCATTTAAAGCAACACAGTGCTGTATTGCAAAAATGGCCTGGTCAGGAAGGTGGTAAAACCTCCCGGAGCTGAAGTGGTTAAAGTAGAGCAGTGTTGAATAGCAAAAAACATCCTGGTCAAGAAGTGGTTAAAACCTTCCAGAGGTCAAATGGTTAAATGTGTCTAAAAATTTTTTTTGAATAGGTAGGAATTATTTTTTCAGCAAATGCGTGGAATTAATGTTGTGCAGTCCAAAGCTTCCAGGTTAAGCTGAAGCTACAGACATACACACTTGGGGAGGCTCTGCCTCCACTAAATAGCTACCCCAGCTAGATTCCATTTAGAGCCTACAGTGAAGACAAATGACAAAAACTGCACATTGTAAATTTAAAAGCATACGTTTCCTTTTGAAGGTGGTTCTTTAATAAAGCAAAGTTACCCATTTTTATCTCTTTTGATCTTGCTACTCTAATGTTTCATTTCTCTTTCACATTTCAGCAAAAGTATTTCATTTTCACTTTAAATATTGGCAATTCCTCCCCTTGTCACCTTTAACAATGTGGAGAAAAGTTTTCAGCGAATTCATGTGTAAATGAGGTCAATTTAGTTTTGTGCCATTCTCTGTTCCACTTAGCCCTTGCTCGGCGCACATTATAGAGGAATAGAAGGGAAAAAAAATGATTGCAAACTTTTACTTAAATGTGGTCCCTTCAAACTAACCTGCTCTTTCCTTGACCTGTGGGTCAACAGTGTGCTGGAAACAGATATAATGCAGCTTTATTAATAATTGAGCCATAAAGCTCACTAGGGCAAAAGCAATTCATTACGAAAAATAATGAAAGCTTTAACTGGAAATGTGAGCGCTGATTGTCCACTGAGCCTCACACAGTACAATAACATTCAGGCCATTTCTCAGTGAATTATTAATACTCTCCTTTCTACAGTGTTACAGCCAGGACAATGAATTCTGTTCCCTTGTGAATGGATGTTAAGGTCTTTTATACAGAACCTCTTGCAGGCACCGTTGTTTGGGTTGAACTCAAAGGAGAACTTCTTGTTCACATCCTTAATAGAGATGAGCAAATCTTTAAAAAACTACTCCAAAATGGGACACAGTTGGCAATTCCTACCAGATTAACCTAATTACGGGAAAAATGACAAAACTCAGTAATAAACCATCCACAAGAATCACCACTTAAAGGAAAGCTGTACGAAAGGTGGATGGAGGTTACCACAGCTGACCAGTTACATCATAATGTACAATGCCGGACTAATGGTTCTGCATTGTACATAAGGATGTTGAAGAACTGCCTACATTCCTAGAGCTGAGAAGAGTGCCAACTGTCAAGGGTATTGCCTATTTCTTACCTAAACCAGCCTTTCCCAACCCTTTTTTTTAAAATCTTTTTATTGGCAGATATGTAAGAAAATTTACATCCTTGTATTGGTACAATCACAAACACGCTCAACTTGAGCGTACATAATCACAGTTTTTGGTACATAAACATACAAAAAAAATAGATATGTACATTTGTATATCCTGAAATGACCAGTTCCAATAAATTAATGCATACAAGCATAAAGTGGTTTGGATTATTTCTTGTATTTTCCCCATACAGGGTTGCATCTATTGTTTCCTCAAGTGTTAAAAATACACAAGGGGCGTTCACAGATTAGAGATGGTAAGAGTAGATGAGGACCACGCATTCCATTTCCCAACCCTTTTAGGCCAGAAGAACCTCTAAAATAATGTTCAGGTCTTGGGGAACACTTACTAAAACAAATATACAGGGTGGGCCATTTATATGGATACACCTTAATAAAATGGGAATGGTTGGTGATATTAACTTCCTGTTTGTGGCACATTAGTATATGTGAGGGGGGAAACTTTTCAAGATGGGTGGTGACCATGGCAGCCATTTTGAAGTCGGCCATTTTGAATCCAACTTTTGTTTTTTCAATAGGAAGAGGGTAATGTAACACTTCAAACTTATTGGGAATTTCACAAGAAAAACAATGGTGTGCTTGGTTTTAACATAACTTTATTCTTTCATGAGTTATTTACAAGTTTCTCTTTGTTTACAGCCATTGACACGTCGCTGAGGTTAACATGTGCGGAGCGGATAGAAATTGTGTTGATGTCTGGTGAACGCAGTACCCGGGTCATTGCAGCAGATTTCAATGCAAGAGAGCCTACGAGACCACCCATCTCCCATGCTACAGTTAGCAAATTGCTTGTTAAGTTTCCTGAAACTGGTTCAGTGTTGGATTTGCCAAAATGTGGACGCATGAAATCCGTCACTAATGAAGAAACATCAGTGGCTGTCCTAGCTTCATTCAGCAAGAGCCCACAGCGTAGCACTCACTGCATGTCACTGGAGAGTGTCATTAGTCAAACATCCCTTCGGCGGATATTAGCTACTCACAAATGGCACCCTTACAAACTCCAGCTACTGCAGCATCTCAACGAGAATGACCCAGATCGGCGCACTGAATTTGCAGAATGGGCAAAACAAAAATTGGAACAGGACCCTCAGTTTACGCAGAAGATTTTGTTCAGTGATGAGGCAAACTTTTATGTAAATGGTGAAGTTAACAAACAAAACCACCGCTATTGGTCTGACACTAACCCACATTGGATAGATCCCTCCAAGACTGTTGGAACCAAAAAATTGATGGTATGGTGTGGTATATGGGGTACAAAGACAGTGGGGCCATTCTTCATCAATGGAAACCTCAAGGCCACTGGATATGCGAAATTGCTACATGATGATGTGTTTCCCTCTTTATGCACTGAAGATGGCACATTCCCTGAGTTTTTCCAGCAAGATGGTGCACCACCACATTATGGGTGTCAGGTCCGAGCATTCCTAGATGAACAGTTTCCTGGAAAGTGGT
>BLSH010329371.1:109565-147190 GCA_018402905.1 Glandirana rugosa
TAACTTCGTTCAAACCTCGGGTCGACCCTAACAGTGGTAGAAATCAGGAGGATCCTCCTTCCACGTAATACCCGGAACACCAGGACCTCCCTTCCACTCTCCGTCACACAAGTGCAGACCACCTCCTAGGACGAAATATGTGGACACAGTCAACAAAAAAGGAAAAGGACACCGTGGTCACCCTGATAAAAGAAAGACGAACACCTAGTAATCAGTATGACTCTCGTAATCTACGTTATATAAAAAGAAGAGAATATACAAGTAGCTCCTCTTAAATAGACGTCCTAGGTATATTTCTGCCAGTAGGAACCTCCTTTCCTTAAAGAACGTTTTTAACACACTGCCTCTCACCTTCCCTCCAGGACCACAAGGCCCATAATGCACCTTCCTCCTAGGAGGACTAAAGATGGTGACAATCCCAGCTGGGCTCCAAACTTGCTTCAATCCCCAATTTGAGACTCGTACATACATGAAAGAGAGATGCCACATCCAATGCTCTCTGTTAAACTGTGCTCACCGCCATCTTCTCCGCCGCCCAGGACTGGAGATTTATGTCATCCTAGGAGGAAAGGTATTTCTTGCAAAAATCACCTATAGGTGTAAGAGGAGCAGCAATTGATGCCGTTTTTTATGGAATATTATCTAAGGACATTTTTTGGACTTTATATCATATGTTCATTTATTGATCATAGCGCTGCACTTTTTACGATTAATGCATTTTCTTAGTTTCTGTTATAAAATTTTGCAAATAAGTAATTTCTCTTAATAAATTTTGACCAAAAATGATACTGCTACATTTCTTTGGTAAAAAATAACCCAAATCGGGGTTTATTTGGTGTTGGCGGACACACAGATGTGACAGGGACTGTGACGGGGACATACAGCTGTTTTGGGGACTGTGACAGATGTGATGGGGACATACAGATGTTTTGGGGACTGAGACGGGGACATACAGATGTTTGGGGACTGTGACAGATGTTTTGTGTGTGGTGACAGATGTGATTGGGGACATACAGATGTTTTGGGGACTGTTTTATGGGGACACTTATGTGTATGGGGACAGGGGTATCAGTGTGCTTGGTGCACTGTGTGGGGGGCGATCTGTGAGAGCTTTCTGCATGAAATCATCATCATGCAGAGAGCTGTCACATAGCTGCAGCTTCCCCCTCCCCCCGCACTGAGCTCTCGCTAAGCTCGGCGGGGGGAGAACTGTCACAGAGACGTTTGTCTCTGTTTACAATGTGACGGCTGTGATTGGACACAGCCGTCACATGATTGGGAGGGCAAATCACAGCGCCCATATCTCTGCTCAGCTGGATCCTGTGATCATAATGATCACAGGATCCAGCCGTGGCCGCGTTGCGAGCTCCCGTTCTGCAGGACGTATATGCACGTCCTGTCAGAATGGGGAAGTTCCCACCCGGCCGTATATGTACAGTGGCCGGGTGGGAGGTGGTTAATACGCCTGTGTGTATGAGGCCTTAGGAGGACTGTAATCTGGAAGTGATGTCATGACATTGCTTCCGGGTTGCTGGATCCGAGACCCGAACAAAGCTGATCTGCTGTGTTCGGATCTTCGGCCAGCCGGCAGACGTGCTGGCTGGTCACTCAGGCCTCCCGGTGGGACGGGAGACCCAGGCAGAGCGGCGGTATATCCCCTCCCGCTGCTTGTAATAACAGCCGAGCGGCTGCTGAACCGCATCGGTTGTTAGTACGAGAAAGTCAACCGTCCGCTGTAAAGAATGGTACCGGGGTGCTGTCTGCAGCTGCAAGCATCACCCCGGTACAATCCCTTGAAGCAATAATCGGTAAGTTTGTGACTGATACCGATGCTTCAAAAAAAGTAAATATCGGCTGCACTGATAATCGGTCAGCCCCCAGTTTTTTACCTTATTGCAGAGAATGCAGTAAGGTAAAAAAAAAAAAAAAAAAAAAACACTTTCTGCCTTTAGAACCACTTTAACCACTTCCTTACTGGGCACTTAAACCCCCCTCCTGCCCAGACCAATTTTTGGCTTTCAGCGCTGTCGCATTTTGAATGACAATTGCGCGGTCGTGCGACGTTGTACCCAAATAAAATTTGCGTCCTTTATTTCCCACAAATAGAGCTTTCTTTTGGTGGTATTTGATCACCTCTGCGTCATTTCTGATCGCCGCTATAAACAAAAAATGAGCGACAATTTTGCAAAAAAGAACAATATTTTTTACCATTTGCTAAAGTACAAATCCATTAAAAAAAATTATTCATCAGTTTTGGCCGATATATATATTCTTCTACATATTTTTGGTAAAAAAAAAAAATCGCAATCAGCGTATATTGATTGGTTTGCGCAAAAGTTATTGCGTCTACAAACTATGGGAATTGATTTATGGCGTTTCTATTTATTTTTTTTTTTTTTACTAGTAATGGCGGCGATCTGCGATTTTTATCGGGACTGCTATATTGCTGCAGAAATGTCGGACATTTTTTACACATTTTTGGGACCAATGACATTTATACAGCGATCAGAAATTTAAATATCCACTGATTACTGTGTAAATGTAATTGGCATTGAAGGGGTTAACCTGGGGGGGGGGGGCATTGAAGGGGTTAACAGTGTTCCCTGGGTGTGTTCTAACTGTGGGGGGGGCGGGGCTGGCAGGGACATAACAGATCTAACTGTTCCCAGTGACAGGGATCAGTAGATCTGTCATGACCCCTGTCACAGAACGGAGAACCGCCGTGTTTACATCGGCGGTTCCCCATTCTGCAGCTCTGTCAGGCGATCGTGGGTCTCGAGCAGACATCGAGTCCGCCCGACCCACGGGCATGCTCCGCCGCCAGGGGGCGCGCCGGGAGCGTGCACAGGGGACGACGTCCATGGACGTCGTCCCGGCATTTCAGATCCGCGCTGGAGCCGTACTTCGGCAATAGTGCGGATCTGTAGGGGTTAAGCCTTGAAAAGGCATAGAAAGTTCAAGGTTTAAAGGGACTGCAGCTACAAAATTAAAGTTTAACTAAAGGCAAAACTTCTTTTTTTGGATAGAGTGTAGAGGGATTAGAACACCTGTCAGTTTTTATTGCTGTCTGTGCCCCTATTTGGGAGATTCACCATCTCTATATGTCCTGCTTACTGTTGTCATTGAAAGTGAAAGTAGAGAAAATCCCAAATTTCAAACAGCTCAAGTGCTAAAAATAGTAATATTAAGTGCTCAGATGCCATTTATAATTGGAGAGCAGATACTGATATCCACAGGACACTGTACTGATTACCTATTACTAGTGAGACATAAACTTCTCTGCATAATGCTACAGGGAAAGCTGTTTGATAGGAAGTGAGGCCTGTCAAAGCCGACTTATAGACTTGGTTATAATGGTCAAAAAAATTTATTTATATATTTGTTCATAAGAATGGGATTCTAAGGACTATTCCCCAGGGAATGCTGTAGAAGAAACAGCCACTTTATCTTACCCTGTGCAGTCATGAAGTCTGCAAAGTTCCAGATGAGTTCTCCAATAACAAACATTTTCCTCTTCTGGTCAAACACAGAGTGGTAGTTTCTTAAGACCATTTCTTGGTATTCCTCTGTAAACATTACTGGAGGGTCCTAAAGCAAAAAAGCAGATTCAGAAACATTTGAAGGGCCTGTACCTTGGGCTGTACAACTAATGCTAGAATGTACTATGCTGCTCAGCACTGGTCTGTAACACTATACTCAACAAAAAGCACACACATATACATATTTATCAAAAGGACTATATAAACTGGAAGTCAGATTATTCCTTTTCTTCTTCCAGATCAAGACCAGTTCTACTTTCACTGTAATGCATATCAACCATTATACCACAGCATAGCAAACAACTACTACTGAAAGAAAAAACAGCAATGAACAGCTTGGATTTGCAATTACAGAAAACCCTAACATACTTACTTTACACAGTGGACCCAATGTCAATGTAAAATGAGATAAAAAAATAAGCAGAACCTGGAAGTGATAATAAACTGGGTAGGCAGACCAAAATTCTGTACTATTTCCAAGTAAACCCGGAATAATTGCTTAAACAGTAAGCTATTACTGCATTGTACAACAGGCTGACAACATTTCTAAGATTTGCTGTGGGTCAAGGATAAATTGAGAACTATGTCACTAGCAGTCCTGTTGCTGATAGGAATGTGGCAGTGACCGGATCAATATACAGGATACAGGGGTAAATAGTCATTTTCTCTGCAGCTTTTAGCTATGAGGACGCTGGCAAGTTGTCAGGGACAGCATTGTACATAGCATGGCTATAACGTAACAAAAACAGTGATGGCTAAAACTAGCAACATTGCATCATATTTCCGGAAAATATATATCCAGTTTTTAATATCATACATTTCAATTCGAATTCAAGCTGTACTCACGCTGTGGAAACCTGGAATGGTGTCTGCTCCATATTCAGACTGTATTATTGGCTTTTGATACATTTCATGCCACTTGTCAAACTGTGTATTCAGCTGGATCTGAATCACCTCAAGATGGCCTGGGTCATGGTACCATGAGAAGTAGCTATTGACGCAGATCACATCCACATATGGGGCCTGTGAAATATAAGCAGCAATCGATCATTGTTTTTATCTGATATCAAACTATGTATTTCAGTTCTTCCGAGGTGTCTGGCTTTCTGGAACTTCTACAACATATGGCACTGATCTGATTATCTTTTGCCACAAAACACTCTATCGTAATAAGAGGAGGCACATTGCAATGAGAGTGAAAAGGCATAATTCATTTGCTGATCGGGGCTATACTAGGTATAAATAAATATGACTGATTTTGGCATTCAATAAAAACAATTCAGTTACAAATTAAGTAAATCAAACATATACATAGAAAACCTATATTTACAGTTTGTATATTTGTAAAGTAAACCTCTGCTATCTACCTGACATTTGTTGTGATCATTTTATATAGTTTAAAGTGATATTAAACTCTTCTACTTCATCTGTTAATCCTTGCCTGTGTTCATGTTTTAGCTGGTATTCCCTTCTATTGCAGTGCCAAATGAATCACTGGAGGATGGCTGCAACAACCCAGAAGAGGCAGCCAGGCTCTGATGACATCAGAAGGGAAGATGGCCGGCATGGGACCGGGGCTTTGGCACCTAAACTGTGGTTCAAAGCAGGACAAAGCTGGGTTCACTGGGCAGGTATTTGAAATAAGGACAACCCTGGATAACAGATAAAGGAGGAATAAAACAAGAAACAGGGTGGGCGTAAAGTTCTTCATTAAGAACAAAAATGTAATATATAGCACCTGATCAGTCCTTAGATGTGGTGGCTGAACTATTTTTCTTTTTTCAGGCTTTTTTGGTTTTATTTTCAGCCGGCAACCCTGACAGTAATACACTTCTCATCCTAGGCTGACAATATTCACTAAATAAACTGCATCTATGGAAAAGCAGCATCATCACCCTGGCCTCATCCTAGGCTGACATAGGGAGAAGGTGTTTTGTAGTTCGCAGTGGTGAACTGGGCTGGGCTAAAACACTCTGAGATTTGCACAAGCAGTTACAGTCTCACTGGATTTAGGAGTCAACCGGCATTTTTATGCACTTCTAGAACATATGCAACAACATGCTTTCTATGGTTTATCAGACCAGGTGAATGTTTTTAGGGTCATTGTATTATACTGATTAGGACTCGGGATTGACTTTTATCATAACCTCATGGCTCTGGTATTTTTTGCATGACCCAGGTCCACAATACACCAAACAAAAAAATGGGAGGGTAGAAATCAACGTACGCCTTGATCTTTATCATATCTGGCATTTGTAACATAAGTGACTGGTCTAGTTAAGTCCAGACTTTTAGTGTGAGAGATCACTGTCCTGTGGAAAGAGAAAGATAAAGATTAGAATTATACACAGGTTCTGAAAAGGAAAAAAATGATGTGGTAAATAAAACAATAAAATTATACAGCAATAACTGTTCTCCCTGATTAGACTTTTACACAATAATCAAATGCATTACAAGAGGAATGTGAATGTATAATAAATTACTTTAAAAGTAAATTACTGTTATTAATATATGCACCATATTTCACTGCAGTATGACCACATCCAGCTAAAAAAAAATGTCTACACGTTAAGAGGTTTATTTCCTAGGTAGTACAAGACTAGCCAGACCCAGCCTCGCCATCGGGCGACAACACTCCAATGGCAAGCGTGGCGTAAAACGAAATCCCAGCAAGACTTCACCCTCTAGAACGCTAAACAAACCTACTACCTCTCATTCAAACCTCATTGACTCTTTTCTACCCTTAATACCTTACCCCCCCCCCCCAACTTGCTTACTTCCCAGGAGATTGCTGATCATTTCAAGAAACAAAATCAAAACAATTTGTGATGAGACATCCAACACCCAGCCTCCTCCCCCAATTAACACACCAGATCCAACACCACACTTAATACTTTCCTTCTTCAACCCGGTTACCACTGAGGAAGTTGCCAAACTCCTTTCCATGGTCCACCTCACCACCTAGACCCTGGACCCTGTCCCCTCACAATTACCACGACCACCTCACTCCTTGGCTATTTCCTGCCTTGAATACTGCAACTCCCTCCTTGCTGGCCTACCTTGACACAGACTATCACCCCTTCAGTCTATTATTAATGCTGCTCCTAATACACCTTACTAACCGATCCGTGACTGCTGCTCTTCTCTGCCAATCTCTTCACTGGCTTCCCCTAACCCATTGTATAAAATTAAAAATACTAACCACAACATACAAGGCCATCCACAACATCGCCCCCACCTACATCACCTACCTCATTTGCAGACATCGCCAAAATTATCCTCTCTGTTCCTCCCAAGACCTCATGCTCTCTAGCTCCCTTGTCAACTCCTCCTATGCTCGCCTACAGGACTTCTCCAGATCTTCTCTTATCCTCTGGAACTCCCTGCCTTTAGGCGATCCTTGAAACCTCACTTATTTAAGGAAGAGTATCCCACCTCTACCTAAGAATTGTTCCTGAGTCATCTCCATCAGTTTATCCCCTGCAGCTATTACCTTTTGTACCACCTCCCCCTCCCTTTAGATTGTAAGATTCATAAGCACGGTCCTCCTATTCTTTCTGTATTAAAATGGTACTGTCCTCCTTTACATTGTAAAGCACTGCATAAACTGTTGGCACTATATAAATGCTGTATAATATTAATATGACTGGAGGCTCAAATCTTGGTATTCTTTTCTGATGTGACAAGGAAGGAAGGAAGGAAAGAACTGGTTATGGCACTAATCCCCTGTGATTCATCTTCTCATACCAGGTCTCAATTGAGACAACAAGGCAATTGAAACAAAGCTAGATAAAGTCACCAAACTGTTTCTCACACCTTTCAGAATAAAACTTCAGTGGAGAACATAAACTGGGCTAGCTCAAACTCCAACTCCAGAGAAAGTATAAGGGCTCTGTCACACATGCCCGTCCGTTTTGATGGGCTCCGCTTGCTCAGCAGAGATCGATCCATTGATCCCCACTGAGCTGGGGGATGACAGGTCCGTCTGCTCACTGTGCAGAGACGAACCTGCTCCGCTGTCCTCTATGGGGGGATCGGATGGAAAACGGATCCACCTGTCTGTTTTCATCCGATCCGATCGACGGATGGAAAATAGGGTTTCAATCCATCTGTATTTAGCGGATTGGAGCGAATAGGATGTCAGCGGACATGTCACTGCTGACATCCATTGCTCCATAGAGGTTAATGGAGCGTCTGTTCAGGTCTGCCTGAAAAACTGACAGGTGGACCTGAACGGTCTGGTCCGCATGTGTGAAGGACCCTGCCTCCTTGCAGTTGGGCAGCCCTTGCACTGCAAGGGTTAAAGGCTCATTTAGCTCTAGGAAGTGGGAAAAGCAGTTTTACTTACCTGATCCTTTACTCCCAAAGCAGGCAGCACTCCCCTATGCTCTGGCAGTGGACTGTTCCTCTGCATCCAACACAGGACTTTGGACACTACATTTGACATCAGAGGATTTGTGACCACAGAAACATAGGAGAGAAGAGGCTGCTGGCACTGTCCTTGCAGTGCAGAGGAGCTTGCAGGAGGATTGGGCAAGTAAAACGTCTTTTCCTGTTTCTTTAGACCAGTGGTTTCCAAACTGCGGCCCTTTGCTTGCTTTTATCAGTCCCTTGGGGCACCATTTCATCAACTGATACCAACGATGATGCACTTTCCCTCTCACTGACACCAACGATGGAGCACTATTCCTCCCACTGACACCTACGATGAAACACAATTTCTCCCAATGACACCAACCTTGGGGCACAATTTCTGACAGACCATGGGGCCCAATGACACTAATGATGGGGAACAGTTTTCCTCCCACTGACAACAAAGATGGGGCATTGATTTTTCATACTGATATCAGGAATTTTTCTACTCCCAATGGCCAGATTTGGGACAGTAAACTGGCCCTTTGTTTAGAAAGTTTGGATACCCCTGCTTTAGACCTAAACAAGTATTTAACCCTTGCAGTGTGCAGGCACAGTCCCATTGCAAGGAAGCATTCAGTTTAGTTTTAAAAAAACGTGCAGTTTTTTGGAGAATGTTAAATATCACATAGGGCTTCATACAGAAAGGGGTTATTTCTTCACTACTCCTATTAATAATTGCAGAAAGTTTACAGTGGCATACACACCGTTGGCAACAGACGTTGCAATGTTGTCATAACGTTCTACATATAATAGGAAAAATTAGAGAATTGACTCTCTAAACTGTACTACACACAAAGGACTTATTCCACTGCTTACATTAGCAAATAAACTATTCTTTACAGGGATACATAAAGATGAAATAGCGACAAAGTAATTAGCGCCCTATAGACAACTTACTCTAAAATAGAAAAATAATTTCCTATACTCCAAAGAATTCATTATAATTTCTATTACAATTCAGAGCCAGGTACAGCATGTGGTAAAATGATCCTCTACAGTTCTAAAGAAAGTGCATTTAGGAATGTTTTAGAATGTGATATATGCAGTGCATCTCCATTAATGAAGCCGAAGTTCAGATTCAATGGCATCACATCTCACTTTACTGCTTGCAACCATGTGGGGACAAAGAAGTCATCCAAGACAAGAGCTTTAGATTGATTTTGTTTAACTGTATTTATTTACAGGGGGTATAAAACTTTGGTATCACTTTGTGATGCTCTACAGAAAGACCAGCTTCTAGGTAAAATTTGCACGGGGCAACATATTTAAGAATTAGTCATGAGAGGAATATGTAAGCTCCACTGCTGACCTGATGAAAAACGTAGTTGCCAGATTTAAAGGAGATGTATGGTCACATCACACACTTTCGTTTTTTTTAACATCAGCATTGTAATAGCAATACAAAAAACTGTTATTTTTGACAATCCGATATAAGCTTGCTTGAAATATCTCCTATCGTGTTGTGAGTGCTGCGGTCTCTTTCCACAACATCCTGGATTCCTTGCATGCTTTGCAGCTTCTCCTCTGCTCATGCCTTGGTTTTAGGTTTTTTATTTCTAAGCATATCCCAAGGTGCCTTGCCGCCTGCAACCTCTGAATCCACCTACTGCAACTCAGCACTTCAGTAATTTAGACAGGCGCTGTTTGTGACACAGTAGTGCACAGTCACAGGGCACAGTGAATAGGAGCCGCTGAATTCCAGAAAGGAAATATGTAGGGTTCTTAAAAAAATATAGGTTTTCAAATTGAAGATCAAGTATGCAAAATATGGAGTCCACCCCTGAACTGCATACTTTTTTTTCCTGTTTGTGGATTCAAGGTCATGATGTCAGTGGACCAACATGACAGCCAGGCAACTAGCATTTTTAGGAGTTTAGCATTGGCAGCCTACATATTCATTTAATGATGGGTTACACAATGTACTTTTTTTTTAGGACAATTGTGATGAACATAGGCAAACTACTGTTTTTGAGAGATTAACATTTCAAAAGCACAGCGGTGTAGTGGATAGCACATTCGCTTGGCAGCAAAAGGGTCGCTGGTTCGAATCCCAACCACGGCACTACCTGCCTGGAATTTGCATGTACTCCTTGTGCCTGCGTGGGTTTCCTCCCACACTCTAAAGACAATTGCCCCTAGTATATCCCTACCCTTGAGGATAGGGACTGATGTGAATGTACAATGTATATGTAAAGCGCTGCGTAAATTGATGGCACTATATAAGTACCTAAAATAAATAAACATATGACATATTCACCAAAATAACAATTTTATACATTAGTTAAATACACAGTAAAATAAAAAAAATCCCACTTACTTAAAATAATAACCTGCTTCACTAAGCTCTGAAGATGGTTCATTGGCAACTGACCACATCACCACAGATGGATGGTTTTTATCCCTGCGCACCAGCTCCTCCATGACAGTTAAATGATGTTCCAGAGACCGGTTACCAAAGCTTGCACTGACAAGACATAGGACACACACACCATGTAATAGTATTCGGTTCACATAAAAAGAATAGAGAGCAAGAAAGCCAAGATAAACACTGTGTTCTATTCAGAGTCTGAAATATGAATGGTTTCTGCTTTCCCAAAACAACCAGATTCAGTCTGTAAACTTACATTTGAAGAATTGAGAATGCTTTATGACTGTAGTATGTGTATGAATGTGAGTTAGGGACCTAAGATTGTAAGCTCCTTCAGGGTAGGAACTGATGTGAATGTACAATGTATATGTAAAGCGCTGCGTAAATTGACGGCACTATACAAGTCCCTGAAATAAATAAATAAAATAAAAATAATTGTGCAATATAAAAGTGTCCTCCAATTAGGGACTGACAAATCAACATCCCCATATGCACAGGACAGACAACCACTGAGATATCAAAAAAATGGGCACCTAAATCATCTATTTCATTATGTGCATGGTGATGATACATACATTTAAACTAGGTTAGAATGTAAGGAATTGTACAAGTCTAGTATACCTGTGTGGTAAAACAAGAAACTCTTCCTAGCAATGAGTCTTAGCCCTCGTTCACATTGGAGCAACCTGTCATGCAATTCGACGGGTCAAAACGCATGACAAGTCGCATCCAATACCGCCAATTGTACTGTTTAAATCTGTGCGATGCAGATTTTGCAGTGCCGCATTGATTTGAAAAAGTCGTTTCTGCATTACTTTTGGTGATTTCAGGTGCGATTTGCATAGACATCTGTGCATGATGCCGCACAGATGTCTTCCAAGTTACACCCGAAGTCACAATGACAAATGCGGCTTTGAATTTGTGCGCTTTCAGATGAATTTGCACGATTTCAAAGCCGCAGTCAATGTGAACTAGGACTGTATTTTAAATGGCATATTGCTTAGGGACACAACATTCTATATTTTACACAGCAAAGTACTGCATCCAACAATTACAGTAAAACCTTGGATTGCAAGTAACGCAGTTAATCGGTTAATGAGCATTTCGCAATACGAGCAGTTTTTTAAAAATAAAAATCCTGACTCGGTTTGCGAGCGCTGTCTCGCAAAACGAGCAGGATTAAGCCTCTGTGCATGCAATACCAAATGTGGCCAGAGGTGCGGGGTCGCTGGCGAGGCTCGGAGACTCTCGGAAGCCGTCGGAAATACTCGGAAATAGTCAGAAATACAGAAAGTATCAACAGTTCCCGAGCGCTTCCGAGCCTCAGCAGCGCCACTACACCTCTGGCCACATACGGTATTGCATACACCAGCGCCCCCATACCTATGGCCACATACAGTACTGCATAGACAAGCAGTCACTGTGGAACAAATTATCGGAGTTTGCATGGTTTCCTATGGGGTAAATTGCTTTGATATACGAGTGAATTGGATTACAAACATTCTCCTGGAACGGATTATGCTCATAATCCCAGTTTCCAATGTACATATTTACAGATAAATCAAAAATACCAGAGAACAAAAATGGCAATGGTATTAATAGTTAGCATTTCTTACGGATATCTTATGCCCACTCCTGGACTTTCATCGATGACCACTATGCCATACTTATCACAAAGGTCCATAATTTCTTCTGCATAAGGGTAATGACTAGTGCGGAAGGAGTTAGCACCAAGCCACTTCAGCAGGTTAAAGTCCTTGAGAACTGTAGGCCAGTCCAGTCCTTTGCCCCGGATCTGTTTAAATAGTTAAAACAGCAATAGTATTAGTATGTCCACGTCTACAAGTTAAAGCTGAACTCCAGACTTCCCTTCAGTCTTGCATACTTATAGACATTTCTAGACTGAAAATGTTTGACTACACATTTGAGATTCTCATATTGTGCATTAGAAGTCAAGTCAAATAGAGCCCACTTAATTTCCCGGCTAAAGGACATAAAACATCAACTAGTTCTTTTTACCCCAGCCTGACTGTCTATGATTCGCCCCTTTCATTCATTGTAAATCAGTTCTTTCAATTATGGAGGCTCACCATCATATGCTACCTAGAGCGATCTGCAAAATCGATGCAGTCTGCCTAGGAATGTCCACTTCTTCAGAATGACATACACCCATCAAGGCATTTTAAGGTTTACATAATTCCTCCCAATATCCAGCCCACTGCTTCCATCAGGGCTCAAAACTCTCGAGAGGAGTACAGAGGTAGGGTGCTGTGATGTTTTCAGGCTATGTATAGCAGCCTGCTGGCTCCTCCCACTGGCCATTATTGCTGAGAGAAGCACAGAGACCCAGTTTGTAATTAAAAAAAAAAGAAAAGAAAAAGGATTTATCTGACTGTATGCATAATAAACATAAAACCTAATTTGCAGTAGGTTAAGTTTAAGTTACCAAGGCTGCCGTAAACATTCAATTCAGAAACAAGAAAGTGGTGTTTTGGCATTATTACATGAGAAATAGCCTCTCTTACCGTTATGTCTATCTATATGCCTACTCTAGGATAACTGACCATTGTATTTTGACTGAGATGGAGTTGGCAGAATTGTGTTTTGTCACCTCATTTTGAGCATTTATTAACGAAACAATTATGTAGCAAATCAGGCTGAAGCACCGGGAAACCAGATACATTCATTTAATTGAGCTCTATGAACAGATCTCTTAGCACGCATATACTAAAAACACTAATTTTAGAGCAGTTTACTCATCACATGTACTGTAGTCTTCCACTTACATCATAATCTTCATGTTTGTTGACTCCATGAAAGTAGAAAGGCTTTCCATTAATGAGGAACTGCTGTCCTGATACCTGAACAGTCCTTATCCCAACATGTAAGGTGTAGAAATCTTCAGTTTGGCCACTACCTGTATCTGCCGTCATCTTCACCTAAAAGTAACCACAATTTGTAGAAGTTTACCATCTGTATGACTTGCTAGCAAGAGAAAAGAATGATATCTTTCCAGGTTCATTCTAAAACACATAATTCTGTCCAGACACATGAATGGAGAATGCAAAAGAACATTTTTTGTGCCACTACAGATATATTCAAATGTTGCCTCCACTAACAGATGTCCATATCATGCAGGTAGTGATGTAGATACTTAGAGAAGGACCCCAGGAAGTAAAGGAAAGAGGGAAGGATTATTACATGTCCGTGGTACAGGTACATTTCAATTTTTTTCATACAAGCGGTTACAGGAGGTGAGGGGGTTGCTAATATCCTGGAGTTTGGCTTTAATATTTAAACTTAATTATTTCATCTTTTTTGTTTTTGCTCTCTCTATAGAACTGATCACACACTTTACAATTTGACTGTACAAAACTTTACATTTACCAACAACTATGAAAAAAACTATGGCCTATCCAAACAATGCATTCAATGTAAAGCTGAATTCTAGCTAAACATTTTGTGATTAATAGCAAAATCATAATAAAAAATAAGAAAAACAGTTTTTGCGGAAATACCTTCAATCGGGAACTGTCCCTTGCAGCCAACCAGCACTGTTCCAATTACTTACTTTGGGTGCAGGCTGTCATGGAGCCACCCCCTGGGGTGACATCTTCACACAGTCTGGCTTAGGAGTATTACTGCATGGAACGGAAGTCACAAATCATTACATCAGCCGTTCAGTGCAGCAGTAAGGACCGCCCCCTGCAGCTTTTACTGCTCATTAGTATATGTAAATACTTTAATGTCCATAATCTGGCCAGAGGTGCACTTTACCACTTGACCTCCATAAGATTTACCCCCCTTCATGACCAGGCCACTTTTTTTGCGATATGGCACTGTGTTACTTTAAATGACAATTGCACAGTCATGCAACACTGCACACAAATAAAATTATGTCCTTTATTCCCCACAAATAGAGCTTTCTTTTAGTGGTATTGGTATTTGATCACCTCTGCAGTTTTTATTTTTTTGTGTTATAAACAAAAAAAGATAGACAATTTAGAACAAAAAAAAATGGTATTTTTTTTACTCTCTGCTATAAAACATCTCCAATAAAAGAAAAAAAAAATCGAATATCTTCATAAATTTAGGGCAATATGTATGCTGCTACAGGTTTTCGATAAAAAAAAAATCTCAGCCGGAGATCGAGGCCCCGGAAGGAAGAGGGGCAGAAGATGGATGCGGCCTGGAGCGGGGACATTGCTGGCTTCCAATGCAGGTAAGTGGCACATGATGGGCTAATATGCAATGGATAGCCCGTTATGCTTTTACATTCCAGGGTAACAGAGGAAGGTTTAACTTCCTCTTTAATACAGTGATCGGTGCTAAAAATATGCACTGTCCCTGTACTAATAACACTGGCAGGGAAGGGGTTAAACATCTACGGCGCTCAAAGGGATAACTGTGTGCCTAGCTAGTGTTTTTGTGTACTGTATGTGCTGCTTGTACTAGGGTAAGAGATAGATTTTGGTCCCTACTTTGCAAATCTATTCCTTACCTGTCAGAACGGAACTCTGCTTTGTTTACATAGGCAGAACTCCGTCCGGAGTCTCTATCCAACGATCGGCGGGTGCCGGTGGATATCGAGTGCCCGGCAACTGCAGATTGGCTTCTGCTGTGAATAATCACAGCAGAAGCAGCGTTCCGGGCAGTGCATGTGCCCCCCGCCGGCGGAAGTGCACATGACTATTCGTCAATCTAAGGGAGAATGTGCACAATGAGATTGTACTGTGTGCGTGCAGCTTGAAGAAACAAATTATCTGGACCAAATAGTACTCTTATTCACATCTGTTAAACAACGTACAGACAGGGTAAAACGGAAGGGTGGTGGTGCCTGTCTCTATGTGAGAAGTGATCTCAAAGAGAGTGTGAAAGAGGACCTAGTTGGTGGAGAGTGTGATGAGTTTTAGGCATTATGGGTAGATCTGCATATGGGTGTGCACACTACATAGGTTAGCATTGGAGTTTGTTATAGACCTCCCAGTGTTAAAGAAGAGGTGGAGACTCGGCTCCTTGCACAGATGGAAAGAGCTGCAAGGGCTGGGACAGTGATAATAATGTGGGATTTTAACTACTAAATTAACTGGGAGTAATGGCACTGCTGGGACAGTTAAAGGGCAAACATTTATAATCCTACTACAGGACAATTTTATGGTCCAGTTTATTGAGGCCTGATTGAGGAATGATGCTTTGCTGGACCTTGTAATCTCAAACCATGCAGAGCTTATTACCAATAGCCATATAAAATAACATCTGGGTAACAGTGACCATAACATGATTTCATTTAATGTACTGTAAGCTGCAAGCAACACATAAAGTTAAATACACTTATCTTTAAGAGAGCAAATTTTACAAGGATGAGGGCTGCTCTCCAGGACTTAGATGGGGAGGGAATATTGGCATTGGATTTTTTTATACATACCTGTAAAAATCCATTTCTTTAGAAGGACATCATGGGACACAGAGCAGGCTATATATTCTATACATACTGGGTTATACGCCACCTATAGGTGAATGGACACGTGTAATCAAATAAAAAACAAACAGGAAGTTCCCCCTCCTATATAACCCCTCCCACACTGGGAGCATTTCAGTTTTGTAGCAAACAATGAAATTCACAGAGAGGGGCGGGACCTCTGTGTCCCGTGATGTCCTTAGAAAGAAATGGATTTTACAGGTAAGTATGTATAAAAAAAATTAAATTTTCTTTCTAGGACATTACGGGGCACAGAGCAGGCTATATATTCTATACATACTGGGACGTCCCAGAGAAATGCCTGAGGGGAGGGAGACACAATTCCATTTAAACTGCAGCCCTTAATATGCTGTGGCCAAAAAGCAGAATCCTCTGCCGTTCTAACATCCACCTGATAGAAACTTGTGAATGTATGTTCTGAGGACCATGTAGCGGCCTCACAATCTGTGCCACCTATGTCTGGTGGCAGAAGCCCAGGAGGTCCCTATCTCCTGGTGGAAAGAGCTCTCACCCTCAATGGGGGAGCTCTCACCCTGAATGGGGGAGCTCTCCCACTTTAACCAAAAATTTGAGTAATCAGCTGGCTAATCCACAATGAAAATAGCTGCCTTGGATGCCACCCGGCCCTTCCTAGGGCCTTCAGGCAACAAAAAAGGCATCAGTCCTACTGATGTCTGTAGCTCTCTTCAGATAGATCTTAACAGCACGCACCACATGTAGAGAGTGCAATGGACTCTCCTCCGGTGAGGAGGGCTGAGAATAAAAAGAAGGCAACATAATATCACACCTTCGGTAGGAAGGATGGAAGAGGCTGCAACACCATCTTATCCTGGTGCAATCTCAAGTCCGGCTCTTTACAAGAAAGAGCTGCCAACTCTGAAACCCCTCTGGCTGAGGTGATGGCAAAGAGAAAGACTAGTTTCCTAGTCAAAAGGGAATCTCCCTAATAAGTTCAAAAGGCTGCTTCTGCAGCACTGACAAAACCAAATTCAAATCCCCTGGACAGGGAGGCAATCTAACTGGAGGTAACAACCGCGTTACCCCTTGTAGACAAGTCCTGATCAAGGAGTGAGAAGTCAAGGCCTCTGAAAATATATGGACAAGGCATAAACTTGTCCTTTGACAAAACCAGATTCAATCCCATGGACAGGGAGGAAATCTAAACAGGTGGTAACAGATGAGTTACCCCTTGAAGAAAGGTCCTGATCAAGGAGCGAGAAGTCAAAGGCTTCTGCAAAAACCTGTCCTTTGATTGTAGTCAAAACCAGCTTCAAGTCTACTCCTGCTTGAAGAAAGGCTAACATTTTACCAATCACATACTTGCGGTGATGCCATTTCCTGGCCTCACATAAATAATTCTTCCTGGTGACTAGCTTTTTAGCATTTACCATTGTAGCTAACACAGGGCCCAAAAACCCAAGGTTCTCACAATACCGTGGCTTCAATCGCCATGCCGTCAACTTAGCGCACGTAAATTCAGGTGGAATATAGGACCCTGAGAGAGAGAGAGAGTGAGTAGATCGGATCGGACCAGAAGCTGCCAAGGCCCATTTGCCATAACCTCATTATCTCTGGGTAGCAAGGCCTCCTGGCCCAATCTGGCGCCACCAGATTGACTGTCGCCGCCTCCTCCCGAATTTTGTGCATGGTATTTTGGGGGATTGGGGGAAAGGCATAAAATCAAGGAGAATTGGGCTCATGGAATTACCAGAGCCGCTACTCCCATAGCCCAAGGATCCCCTGCTCGGGACACAAACAGCTGGACTTTGTTGTTGAATCGGGATGCCAGTAGATCAACCTCTGGCGTCCCCCAGCGCAGGCAAATTTTCCAAAACACTTCGAGCTGCAGTGACCACTCTCTTGGGTGCATCTGTTGGTGGCTGAGAAGTCCGCCTTCCAATTTTACCATGCCTGGGATGTGAACTGCAGAGAGTCTTGCAAACTTGCCACTGCCGTGGTCTTGTCTGCCTGTACCCCTACCAGGTAGCCCTGCAACCTGGATGTCCAATCCCTCAGAGCTAGCCGAATAGCTCGTAGCTCTAGGAGGTTTATGGGCAATCTCTGCTCCACCAAAGACCATCTCCCCTGGATCGTGGAGTCCCCCACGACCACTCCCCAGCCTACAAGACTGACATCTGTGGTCACAATCTTCCAGGACACTGGAAGAAAAGATCTGCCCTGAGACAGATTCTGGTTTACTAACCCCCAGGTGAGATTCCATCGAGCCCTGGGAGAGAAGGATATGCAGGAATCCGAAGTCTGCAATTGTCTGTTCCACTCTGCCAGGATGTTGCACTGAAGCGCCCTGGAGTGACACTGTGCATAGGGAACTGCCTCGAAAGAGGCTACCATCTTACTTAGCAGCCTCACACAGAGGTGAACTGAAGAGTGTCTCATCGCCCTCGCCTGGCTTACCAGAGTCTTGAGGTCGCTGACCCTCTTAGCGGTGAGAGTATCCTTGCTTGGACTGTATCTAGCTATAGACCTAGATATTTCAGAGACTGAACTGGGTCTAGTAAGGAATACCCTACCCCTGTTTTCCAGGATTGTTAGGGTCACATTCTGCTAGAGTCTGCACCGAGACTGAGCAAGAGGATGTCCAGGTATCCCATTATTAGGACCCCTCGTGACCCTAGAAGGCCCAGCACTGGAGCCAGAATCTTTATGAAGATTGAGGGAGATATTGCAATCCTGAATGGCAGAGCCAGAACTGGTAGCATCGTTCTCCTATCGCAAAATGCAAAAAAACCTCTGATGAGGTAGGAAAATTGGCACAGGCAAATATGCATGCTTGAGGTCTATTGATGCCAAAAAATCTCCTTCCTGGAGCGAGGCAATCATTGAGCGGATTGACTCAATGCGGAGCGGCCATACCGCAAGAAATTGGTTTAGGACCTTGAGATCTAGAATAGGCCTTACCTCCCAGTTTTGCCTCTGGACCGTAATAAGTTTGAGCAGTAAGCAAGCAGGCATGTGTTTATGCAAAACTTGCCTATGTAAGTTAGCAGGCATCTGTTTATGCATAACATGCATTCAAAGGCATCAGGTGTCTCTGCATCATGTGTGCTATGCATCATGCGACCTATGCAGACACCTTCCTATGCAGGCACCTTCCTATGCAGACACCTGCCCATGCAGACACAAGACTCAATGCGACACAAGCCCATGTGACACACGTCTCCATGCGACCCGAGTTTCTATGCGACACCAGTGTCTATGCAACACGCACCTATGCAACACAAATCTCTTTGCGACACAAGTTTATGCAACACAAGCCAGTATGCGACCCGAGTCTATGCGATGTGTTGCTTTGCAACCCTGTGTTTTAGCCCACTTGTGTTTTAACAACCATGTTTAACAAACATATTTTAACAACATATTTTAAGCTAACAAGCGTTTAAGCAAACACGTGCTCCAGCAAACATTCATTTAGGCAGACGTGCTTTTTTTAGCAACCATGCATTTCAGCCAGTTTGCAAGCATGCCCCTGTTCAACTGCAACCAGGCCCAAGCAGGATGAGCCAAGCACATATGCATCCAATGCAGTCTCTATGCTGCTTCAGAACAGTAGACAAATAAGCTCCGATGCCCAAGGAAAAAGAAGCCTTTAATAAAGACTCCAGCTTTTCATCTGAAGGGCCCTTAACACCTGGGCATGATCAACAGGGCAGGCCAGGGATTTACTTAGGGATGTGACTGCTGCGTGGACAGCTGGTACTCCCCCCTTTCAAAAAGCTTTCCTGCATAGGATGTATTAGAAGGAACAAACAATCTGTCCGGGTGCACCCAGTCGGCATAGATCACCCTCTCAAGGCAAAGCAAATCCCGGCACACCTTGTGGTATTTTAATGACCCAAGGGAGGAATACACATCAACAGGACTCTCCACTGGAGGTAACCTGAATGCTGCATGTACCTTATGTGTAAGTACCTGGATCAGCAGCCTCTGAGATTGAGAGGCAGGTGTCTTTGGGGATTCTTCTGGCTCAGGACTCTCTGAAGCAGAAGTGTCTGCAAAAGAATCAGCCAGATTCCCTGTAGCTACCTCCTCTCCCTCATCAACCCATTCTCTCTCCAGAATCAGAGGGTTAGGGGAAGGAGACCTGTCACCCTTCTCAGCCTGGGTGGTAGAAGCAATCATACCAGCAATCCTGGTTTCCAAGCTCAGTAAGGCTGCCGATAGGTCATCTTTAGTAACATACTGTGAGGAAACAGATGAGGGGTCAGCTACCATACCAGACAGCTGCAGCGGCTCAGATAGCCCGGTCGCTTCTGGTTTCTTAGTGAAGCAATGGTAACAGTGGTCCGACTAGCCTCAGCAAGGGCTTTGGTAACACACCTGTGCCTCTAGCTTCGCGCGCCCCCCCCCCCCTTGCTTCTTGGAAGCCATGGCTGCTAGTGCATGCACTGCTTTGCCCACATTCCCCCGAACCCAGCTTGCTGCCCAGCCTGACTCAACTCCCACCACTAGACTCACATGTCACCAGGAGGATCTTTTTTTTAAAAATCAGAACACCAGGAGGATCTTTAGCTTGCTCTCCAGCCCTGTCCTGACTTCCTGCGATCGTCCATTCACTTACTTAGTGAAAAGACAGATTAGTACTGGTGCAGGCTCCCCCTGGTGGCATCTTCATAGGAACTGCAGGCAAAACCAAGCATACCTGTGTCTTTCTAGCCGAGCCCTTTGGTGGCGAGAAAAAAGTGCAGGCAAAAGGAGGGAAAATTTAAACCAACTTTTTACTATGTTTGCAGGAAGCCAGCTGGGTTCAGTAGCATTAACACCATTGGGGATTACTCGCCACCCCCGCCGTAGGGCCTGGAGGAGACTGTAGTCCCGACCTTCACCCATCATGGCGGACTTTGTCTCAAGGACCTTCAAGGACTGGGTACCCATTCTGAGGGTCCGCTCCCTTGGACCTGTATAGCACCCTGCAGGCATATCTTGGTTCAGTGATCCAGGTTTACCTACACACAGAATCCAGAGCCATATATGGTAGCTTACAGCAAAACCTCGCAGTTTCTTCTGTCTTTTTAGCGAGGCCTGGGTACCATTTATCTTAGCTTAATGCCATTTGAAATTGATCCGGTATGAAGGCTGTCCCTGATTCTTCTAATTGAACCTGTGTGGGAACCAGCATAGAAGCTCCACAGAGCTGTAGAAGTGACCATCCACCTTCAAGACACTGGCGAAAAAACTGAAGTGTTTCCAGTGCGGGAGGGGAAACTTCCTGTTTGTTTTTTACTTGATTACCAGTGTCCATTCACCTATTAGGTGGCGTATAACCCAGTATGTATAGAATATATAGCCTGCTCTGTATCCCGTGATGTCTGAGAAAGAAATGGGAATTTTTCAAAAAGACTGTATGCAAACTCACTGCAAAGTATATTCCCATGGGCAATAAGTTTAAAAGGCTAAAAATAAAACCTATGTGGCTCACGGCCAAAGTTAAAAAGTTATAAATGATAAGAAATGAGCATTTAAAAAATATAAAAATGAAGGAACACTATCATCTTTTAAATTTTACAAAGAATATAACAGAATATGTAAAAAGGAAATCAAGGTCGCAAAAATTCAAAATGAACAACAGATTGCAAAAGATAGTAGGACAAACCCCAAAAAATTCTTCAAGTATATTAATAGTAAAAAGGTCAGGTCTGAGCATGTAGGCCATTTACAAAATAATATAGCGTGGGTGACTGGGGACAAAGAGAAGCCAAACTTATTAAATACTTTCTTCAGCTCTGTGTATACAAAGGAACACGGGGGAGCTCATGTCCATATAATGGGGGTGGTAGTGACACAGCCCCAAATGATCTACAATGGCTCAAAAGGGAAATGGTCCAGAAGAATTTAGACAAAAAGGTAGATAAAGCACCTGGACCAGATGGCATCCATCCACGGATCCTAAAAGAATTGGAGCTCTGTCATTTCAAAGCCATTGTGTCTAATTTTTAGGGACTCCTTAATGGCTGAAATAGTACCACTGGATTGGCGTAGGGCTAATGTGGTGCCCATATTTAAAAAGGGGTCAAAGTCTTTACCAGGTATCTGTAGACCTGTTAGTTTAATTTCTATAGCTGGGAAGATACTGGAGAGTTTAATAAAAGACCACATAGATGAGTTCTTGTTGGAAAAAAATGTTTTAAGCAACAGACAGCATGGATTCATGAAAGACAGAAGTTGTCAAACAAACCTGATTTCTTATTATGAGGAGGTAAGTAAAACCTTGGACAGAAGGGTGTTTATGGACGTAGTATACTTGGATTTTGCTAAAGTGTTTGACACAGTTCCCCACAAAAGGCTAATGTGTAAAGTAAAGTCTACAGGCTTGGAAAGATCAGTTTGTAAATGGATAGAAAAATGGCTAAAAGACCGAATTCAGAGAGCATTGGTTAATGATTCTTACACTGAATGGTCTAGAGTTGTCAGTCGTGTACCTCAAGGTTCAGTGTTGAGGCCCTTACTTTTCAATATATTTATAAATGATATAGGGCAGGGGTGTCCAAACTATGGCCCTCCAGTTGTTCTGGAACTACAATTCCCATCATGCCTGGTTATGTCTGTGAATGTTATAGTTTTACAATGCCTCATGGGACTTGTAGTTCTGCAACAGCTGGAGGGCCGTAGTTTGGTCACCCCTGATATAGGGTCTTAAAGTACCATTTCAGTATTTGCAGATGACACCAAGCTATGCATTGGAATAACGTCCTTACAGGATGTCTCAAACTTACAAGCAGATCTCACTGCACTGTTTAATTGGGCGACTATATGGCAAATGAGGTTTAATATTGATAAATGTAAAGTTATGCACTTGGGGGCTAAGAATATGCATGCATCATACATACTAGGGGGAGAACAATTGGGGGAATCCATAGTGTAGAAGGATCTGGGGGTTTGGTAGATCATAAACTTAATAATGGCATGCAATGCCAAGCTGCGGTTTCCAAAGCAAGCAAAATCCTTTCTTGTATTAAGAGAGGTATGGACTCCAGAGATAGAGACAGCATTTTGCACCTGTACAAATCATTATTAAGCCCTCATCTGGAATATGCAGTTCAGTTATGGGCACCAGTTCTGGAAAAGGATATCAAGGAACTGGAGAAAGTGCAGAGAAGAGAAACCAAAGTAATAAGATGCATGGAGGAGCTCAGCTATGAGGAAAGATTAGAGGGACTGAATTTATTCTCTCTTGAGAAGAGGAGATTAAGGGGGGATATGATCAACAAGTACAAATACACAATCGGTCCATATAGTGAACTTGGTGTTGAGTTATTCACTTTAAGGTCATTACAAAAGGACAAAGTGGTACTCTTTACGTCCAGAGGAAAAAAAGGGATTTTATTAAAACTTACCGTAAAATCCTTTTCTCCGAGTTCACTGACAGACGCAGCTCTTCATGACATGTGGGGTTTATGCTTGTCCCACTAGGAGTTAACTAGGCAGGGAAAAGAACAGCTGGCCACTCCCATGGGGCCGTCCTCTCTTCCCACATAAACCCTCCACATAGCCTAGCTCAGCAGTTCGTATACAAGCCGTACCAAAACAGAGCACAGAGGGGTGGGTGCTTCGTATGTCAGTGAACTCGGAGAAAAGGATTTTACGGTAAGTTTTAATAAAATCCTTTTTTCTCCTATGTTCACTGACAGACACAGCTCTTCATGACATGTGGGGATGTCCCAAAGCGGTGTCAAAAAGAGGGGTGGGTAAACGATAACAACTGTACCCAACAGAACCTCTAAGCTGCCGCCTGCAAAACTTTGCGGCCAAAGGCAGCATCCGAAGATGCTAACACATCAATCTTATAAAACTTAATGAAAGTGTGTACCGAGGCCCAAGTGGCCGCCTTGCACACCTGTGACACCGAGGCCTGGTGTCTGAAAGCCCAGGAAGTGCTAACAGCCCGGGTAGAATGAGCCGTGACCGGAAAAGAGGGAATCTTGCCCCGAACAGAATATGCATGGGTCTGTCTAATCCAATGGGAGACAGTAGCCGACGAGGCCGCCAAACCTTTGCGCGGACCCTCTGTCAGTACAAATAGAGTATCAGACTTCCGAAAAGAAGCTGTAGCAGCTAAATACACTGGTAAGGCCCTTACTACATCCAAGGCATGCAACTCAAATTCTTTTGGGTGTGATGGACGTGGGCACAATGAAGGAAGAACAATGTCTTTGTTAATATGAAAAGAAGAAACCACCTTCGGAAGGAAAGGAGAGGGTCGCAAGACCGCCTTGTCTTTGTGCAGGACCAGGTAGGGAGACTTGCACGATAGTGCTGCCAACACAGACACCCGTCTGGCGGAAGTGATAGCTACCAAAAAAGTCACCTTCTGCGACAGCAGTTGTAAGGAAATCTCCCTGATATTTTCATAGGGCTTGTTCTGAAGTACAGAAAGCACCAAATTCAGATCCCACGGGGCCATCGGGGCCTTCACCCGAGGCGCCACATGTCGCACACCTTGTACAAAGATACGAATCAACGAGTGCAAAGCCAAAGGTCTCTGGAAAAGAATCGCCAGGGCCGATATCTGGCCCTTGAGAGTACTTAAAGCCAGTTTTTTGTCCAGGCCTTGCTGCAAAAAGGTCAGGACCCTGGACACCACATAAGAGTGAGGGTTATGACCCTCCGCCTCGCACCAAGCTATATAAGCCTTCCAGGTGCAGTGGTAAATCTTGCGAGAAGTACACTTGCGAGCCTTCACCAAGGTAAGGATCACGGAGTCAGCGACTCCCCTGTCTCTTAGCACCTGGGACTCAATAGCCAGGCCGTCAAAGCCAGCGAGGGTAAAGCAGGGTGCAAGATGGGCCCCTGAGACAGTAGATCGTCTCACAGAGGGAGCCGCCAGGGAGCGTCTGCCACCATTTGCACCACGTCGGCATACCAAGTGCGCCAACGCCAATCTGGAGCCACCAGGATTATTGGTATTCCCTCCGCCACTATCCTGCACATCAATCAATATTTATCGGAGGGAAGGCGTACAGAAGGCAATAACGGCACCAGGGGGCCACCAGAGCATCCGTGGCCACTGCCAATGGATCCTTCATTCTGGACACAAAGGTCTTCACCTTGTGATTGAACAGAGACGCCATGAGATCCACGTCCGGCATCCCCCATCTGCGGCAAATCTGGGTGAATACCTCCGGATGGAGAGACCACTCTCCCTGGTCCAGCGTCTGGTGACTGAGAAAGTCCGTCTGCCAGTTTTCCACACCTGGAATGTAAATGGCGGAGATTGCCGGAACATGACGTTCCGCCCAACGCTGTATCAGAGCTGCCTCCGCCGCTGGACTCCTCGTGCCACCCTGATGGTTCATATACTGCCGTGGCATTGTCCGACTGAATCCGAATCGCATGACCCTGCAACCTCACTGTCCAGTGAGATAGGCACAATCTGATTGCTCTCAGTTCCAGCACATTGATGGGGAGGCGAGCCTCCTGTGCCGACCAACGGCCCAGGGCAGACAGCTGTCCCAGGATCCCGCCCCAGCCTGACAGACTGGCATCCTTGGTGATGATCACCCACTGAAGGGGCAGGAACGACTTCCCCTGAATCAACGCCGAGTCCCGAAGCCACCAGGTCAGAGACGCCCTGGTCTGGGAGCTCAGACGGATCAGAAGGTCCAAGGACCGAGGGGACCTATCCCACTGAGCCAGGATTGCTTGCTGAAGAAGACGAGTGTGACTCTGGGCGTACGGTATCGCCTCAAAAGTTGAGACCATGAGCCCCAGCACCCGCATACAGAATCGTAATGAAGACCGTCGGTGCGACAGGAGGATTCGCACTGCCAACTGCAGTGACAGCAACTTGGCTGGAGGAAGGAACACTTTTGCCTGCTCTGTGTCCAGAATCAGGCCCAGATACTCCAGGCGACGGGATGGAGACACCGCCGACTTCTGCAGGTTGAGCAACCAGCTGAAGTCCTGCAGCGAGGTCATTATGATTCTCACATTCTCCTCCAGAGATGAGGCAGACTCCGCTCGCAGGAGCAGGTCGTCTAGGTAGGCTACTACCGCAATGCCTCTCTGTCGCAGCAACGCCAATACCGGAGCTACCAGTTTTGTGAAAACTTGAGGGGCTGAGGCCAGACCGAAAGAGAGTGCCACAAATTGACAATGGAGGTATCCCACTGCAAAGCAAGGAAGCGCTGATGCCATGGACAAATAGGTACATGGAGGTACGCATGCCTGATGTCCAGAGACGACAGAAATTCCCCCTGATGGAGGGCGGCCACAACCGAGCGGATAGATTCCATCCGGAATTTCCGCACCCTGACATATCGGTTCAGGGCCTTCAGGTCCAGTACTGGCCAGACACCCCCCCTTTTTTTGGGGACCACGAACAGGTTTGAGTAAAAACCTCAAAACCTCTCCGCTGGAGGCATTGGCACGATCACCCCTTGGTCCTAGAGTGCTTGTACAGCCCCAAAGAGGGCCTCCCGGCATGCCTGCGGGAGCCCTAAGTTCGATGGGAAGAACCTGTCTGGGGGTAGAGTGTTGAACTCTATCCTGTACCCGGTGGACACCACTTCCCGGACCCAACGGTCGGGAATGTGAGCAAGCCACCGGTCTGCGAACCCCAGAAGACGTCCCCATCAGGCTGAGGAGGGCTTGTCCTCCGCCTTTTCGGTTTTGCGCTGCCACTGCTGTTTTCCGGCCCCTGCAACGACCTTACCGACGGGACCTTTTACCTGCTGCGCCCGGGGCGCGAAAAAAACCTCTTCTGACCCGAGGTAGGGGGCCCCTGTCTACGGCGAAACTCATGCCTACGGGGCTCCGGGAGGAAGGTGCTCTTACCTCCTGTGAAATCCTTAATGATCTCATCCAGCCGTGGACCGAATAGACATCCACCCTGAAAGGGAAGGTCTGCGAGACCTTTCTTGGAAGCATGGTCACCGGACCAAGAACGCAACCAGAGTACCCGTCTGAGGATAACGGCAAACACCGCTATTCTGGATAACATAGGCAGTAAATCAACGGCCGCATCACAAAGGTACTTGAAAAAAAATCAGCCCTCTGTGGCCCATCAGGCGGCCACAGTCCAGATCATTCTGGAGCTCCGCCATACGCTCAGACAGATACTGTGCCGCCATGGCGGATGCCAGAGTTGGCCGCAGAGCCTGCCACCAGGAAGAGCGACTTTAACAGTGCCTCTGTCTTTCTGTCAGCGGGGTCCTTGAAGGAAGGAGCCTCTTCCAGAGGAATGGTCGTCGCCATATTAAAGGTGAGCTATCGGCGGGTCCACCACAGGCGACTCCCATTTTTTCAAAAAGCTTTCCTCAAAGGGATAGCGAGCAGCGAACCGTTTGGACAGCGAAAAAGAATGCTGTGGACGCTGCCATTCACAATAAATAAAATGATCAAAAAATTGATCATAGGGGTAAGCCTTGGGGGCCCTAGGGGGCCTGGAGGACCCACACACATACACAGAGGTCTGCGATTCGCCATCCTGGCTCAATTGCAACGATGTGCGAATTCCAGCGATAATGGCGGAAACCAGCACTTTTTCACGCACAGCCGTCGCCCCCTGATCCTCTTCTCCGTCCAAGGGACCCAGTTCACATCAGATAGGTCCACTGGGGTCCCTGTGACCCCAGAGGCCACTTCTGGATCAGAATCCTCCCCTGAAGAACAAGGGGGAGGAGGACGCTTCTTGGGGGCCTGTTGGGCGACATTCGCCCGGGGGAGAAATTCACTAAAGACCTCCCGCAGCTGATCCAAAAAAGCCCCTTGTGCAGATTGCGCCGCCGCTGATTCCTCCTCAGCAGGTTCAGCAGTATAGTCTGCCATCGTTCTTCCCCTTGAATCACTCTTAGTAACACACAGGTGAATACCAAAACTTGAGGCACCCCCACAGAGCCGCACACCACCGCCCCACAAGGACTGCACCCTCCGCCACCAGCACCCACAGGAGCCCAGCTATACTTGCTGTTTGCTGCCTGTAACCTGTGAGGATCGTCAGAAGAGCCATGCCGTCAGGAGCACACACACAAAGCAAAACGTTTTAAACACGTTTTTGCAGTAGCAGGAGACACCAAGATGGCCGCCGATGAACACTAGAGGCCGAAACCCACCTGCAGGGAACGTACAGTACCGCAAATGGCCGATCTGAACGCTAGAGGGAAAGCTCCATAGGCCGAGCATGTCCGCGGCTACGGCAAAATGGCGGTGGTCCACCGCAAAATGGCGGCCGATCGCCGCATGGCTGGGAAAATTCACACGGACGGTGCCAACGATCGGGTACGGTGCGGGGGGGGGGGGGTGAAAAGGGGCCCACGCACCCCTGGCAGCGGCTCCCCAGAATGTATTTATTTATTTTTTAAAACGTCGGTCTCCCCTCCGCCCCTGAAAAGGGGGGGGGGGAGAAGGAAGGAACTCTCACTCACCACTCCTGACGAGCGCAGTGGGTAGCCACCCATTCGCAGCCCTTCCGCCCCTGCTTGGACGGTCGCTGCCGGCCAGAAATCGCCCTACCCGAATCGCAATCTGGGATTGGGCTCAGATGGGGTTCACCCCAGGCCACCCGCACGGAACGGGCATGATGTGGCGGTCCCCATACCGCGGGACTGATTCGCATCGGTCGGCCAGGCCGGGGAAAGTGCAGAGTCCGTGCTACTCTCTATGCCCCGGCTGGCTTCTTGATAATCAAGACCGCAATTCCCCTAAAGGGAAGCTAGGTCAACTCCTTGCAAACTAGGCATTGAAACTGCTGAGCTAGGCTATGTGGAGGGTTTATGTAGGAAGAGAGGACGGCCCCATGGGAGGGGCCAGCTGTTCTTTTCCCTGCCTAGTTAACTCCTAGTGGGACAAGCATAAACCCCACATGTCATGAAGAGCTGCGTCTGTCAGTGAACGTAGGAGAAAAGATTTCATCTCCAAAATACGGAAAGGTTTCTTCACAGCAAGAGCTGTGAAAATGTGGAATAGACTCCCTCCAGAGGTGGTTTTGGCCAGCACGGTAGATTGCTTTAAAATAGGCCCGGATTCTTTCCTTAATGTAAATAATATAACTGACTACTAACATTCATAGGTAAAGTTGATCCAGGGAAAATCTGATTGCCTCTCGGGGTATCAGGAAGGAATTTTTTTCCCCCGCTAAAGCAAATTGGATCATGCTTTGCTGGGGTGTTTTGTTTGTAAATGCATTTAAATGTATAGTCCGCAAGTGAATACACCGAGACCATTTTACCGTAGATCACTATGGCTAATGTTAAATGCCTATTGAGTATGATGTTATCAAGCATAAAAAAGGTATATATGACAGCCAATAGGAAACAAATTGCGGGGGCCATTTTGTTGGAGTCCGTTGTTTGTCAATGTAATTCCTGGGATTACTTGCGGATTATACATTTAAATGCATCTACCAACAAATTATTTATCTAGTGGCGTTATGCCTACCCCGCAAATAATCCATTTCAACCCACTGTTTACTTGTATAACAATGTATTTGTCTGCCAGGCCCTATATAGTGCCGGACTACAACTAAATGGTGGCCGGATCAGTTCCTTTGTTTCCCTATAAATAAAACAATTCAACATCTAATCAGGTTCCCCTGAAGAAGTCACGAGGTGCGACTTAACGTGTAGGGAGTGGCCTGACACCGGAAATGACATGAGAGGCGGCTGTATGCCGTTTTTAAGCTGATCTTTTTAACCTTTGATGTAAGCATGCATTATATTAATAAATCATTCACATATGATATACTTCACGAGAGGTCCATATCTTTAACCCTATATGTCCCACAGAGTCCATACTAATGCTGGGAGAACCATCACACTGAGGTTAAAAATGGAAGCTGCACATAGATCCATGGTGATCGATCCCATCGCTTCACTAGAGATACTAACACTTAAAGCAACACTACATTATTCTGGAGGTGAGCACATAGGGTGAGCTAAGGTGGAACATAGTGCACACACCATTGAAGGATCCAATACAGGAGGACACTTTGAAGCACCTTATCACTTTTTGAGCACTTTATTTCAATTCTACAGCACCGCCAGATTTAATTTTAAAGTGGACATTTTATTATATATATATTAATATATATATATATATATATATATATATATATATATATATATGTCTAAAGATCCCCTACCCCATTCATTACTTGTTTATGTGTAACTGTGAACACAAACTTATACTGCAGCATATCCACACTGTTCTATACAACACCAATACTGTTTAATTTATCACAGTTTACAACACATTAGGTCCACTAGTGGTAGCGCAGGACATATATATACACACACACACACACATAAATATATATATATATATATATATATATATATTTATTTTTTTTTTTTGTTGAACTAGATGGACTTGTGTCTTTTTTCAAACTGGCTAACTATGTAACATTGTATCCAAGCAAAGAGGCTATAAAGGCCACTGCTAGAGTGTTTTGACTTACCTCCAAAGAATATAAATATCCAGGGTGGGCAGTCATCAGATAAGGCCACCAAAAATTTGCATTGGGTACTTTTAATTGTCCCAGAGAACCTAACCCTGTGGCTACCTCTTGTCCTTCCTGGTTACGTAGTGTAACAGCCACAGAATAGTAAACTGATCCAGTAACTACAACTTGATAGTTCACCAATCCTAAATGAAACCAAAAAAATACCTCAATATATTTTTCTAAGTTTTATTTATTGCTGTATATGTTCATACATATAAATTATTACAGAATAGTGGCATACAGTTTATCACCACACAGTCAACTTTATAGTACGGACAGCATTAATAAAACAATTGTATGTATTGTACAGTGTACATATCTATACCAACATAATCCCCTTTCCCTATATGGTAGATAGTTCTTCTAATGAATATGGATGAATGGCAATAGTGTTTTATTTGAACATAATATCAAAAACTTCAAAGAAAAAGAAACAGTAAAATACCACCATGGAGTGCAATAGAAATAAACATGACCATTTGCTGTGCCTGTAACTTCTATTTGTCTATGTTCTGCTTATGAATTCTGTCCATATTGTGATTTCATTTCAAAATAAATGTTGATTAGAAAGATTCAACTGCCAAGCTGTGTTTTTATAATTTTTTACATCACTCAAATGTTATATAATTATAACACAGCTTGGGAGTTGAATCTTTCTAATTAACATTTATTTTGAAATGAAAGATTATGGACAGAATACATAAGCAGAACATAGACAAATAGAAGTTACAGGCACAGCAAATGGTCATGTTTATTTCTATTGCACTCCATGGTGGTGTTGTACTGTTTCGTTGGGTATCCTGTGACTCCACCCATCTGAACAAAATTAAAAAAAAAAATATTGGAAATTCTCTAGCTATACAAGTCAGTTGTTACATTGATAAGACATAGTTAATTATTTTTTCCCAGTTTATTAGACAGATAGAATCTGTGTGTATCTAAATTGTACACTATAATTTTTCATGCATAAAAAAAGCAATATAAGATACCAGCAACCACCAGTGAGGGTGGATGGGGGTTAAATGTCACTGCCAGTGACTACCAGTGGTGGGGATTTGGATGTTAACAGTATCAACACAAGTGCTGGAAACTATTATTGCTTCCATTGACACCCATGCTGGATGTTGCTATTGCGTCCGCTGACACCAATGCTGGATGTTGCTATTGCATCCACTGACACCAATGTTGGGGGTTATTATTGCGTCCACTGACACCAGTGCTGAGGGTTACTATTGCATCCACTGACGCCAATGTCGGGGGGTTATTATTGTGTTCATCGACACTAATGTTGGGGGTTATTATTGCGTCCACTGACACCAATGTTGGGGGTTATTATTGCGTCCACTGACACCAGTGCTGAGGGTTACTATTGCATCCACTGACGCCAATGTCGGGGGGTTATTATTGTGTTCATCGACACTAATGTTGGGGGTTATTATTGCATCCACTGAGACCAATGTTGGGGGTTATTATTGAGTCCACTAGCACCAATCCTGCGCCCACAGTACAAGTAAAGTCCCAGCCTGGAGAGAGAGAGAGGGCAGTGTGAAAGCCTTTGAAAAAGGTAGAGGGGTTGAGGGAGGGGGCATTATACTTTCGCTGCAATGGCAGGCAACAGAGGGGATTATTGGGGGGTCAAACTTTCTGCACCATGACCAGCAAAGGAGGGGATTATTGCGGGTTAACTTTCACTGTCACTGACCACCAATGCGGGGGGAGGGGGTTAAGATTTAGGCCTCATACACATGGGCATATCTTTAAAAATAAACAAAACGTCAGGCCCGACGTCAAGGAAAAAAAAAAAAATAAATAAAAATCGGCGTTTTTCGGCGTTATGCATCGGCGTTAGTGAGCGTCGGCGTCAATAGGCATTTTTTAAAAAAAATCATCCCTCTGCTATTTTTCAACCTAAAAACGTCGGCGTCAAAAAACGCCGGAAAACGCCGGTACAATATTAGTTGGCGTTTGTTGGCATTTTGCGGCTTCGGGGTCAAAAAATATCAAAACGTTACAGCCTCAGAACGCAATGGCCGTGGGTTCTACTTTCAGCTCACTAACGCCGACACCATCTACAGCTAAAAACACGCTGACGTTTCTATGGGGCCATTGACTAACATGGAGAGTTGCAAAAAACGTCCGTGTGTATGAGGCCTAAAACTTTCACTGCCAGGGCTAGGTTAAATTTCACTTTCAGTTACTAAAAGAGTGTGTGTGTGTGTGTGTGTGTGTGTGTTTTGTTGGGGGTTATTTTTGCATCCACTGACACCAATCCAAGGGCTTATTATTGGGTCCAGTAACATCAGTGTTGAGGGTTATTATTGCACTCACTGGCATCAATGCTGGAGCTTATTGTACTCCAACTTCCCACACATACAACATCCCAGCAGTAGGCCTGCCAATCTACCATGTGCGCCACAGTTCAGTGAATTCTGGTGGCCACAGGAGGCTTCTGTGTATTGTCGGTGCAGCTCTGTTCTGATCAAAAAGCTCCTGTATTCACTCCAGCTACACACAAGACCCCTGCCTGCAATTAGGGCCCTACTGCAGGCTCTGCGTTGCACAGACAGGCATCAGCAGCATATACAAGACCCTGTGTTCCACATTGTCCTCCACTACACTGGCCACTGAAATTAGTACAAAGCTGCAAGCCTCCCTCCAGCTCCAGCACTGTCCTTTATTAGTGAGGAAGCTGGAGCCTGGGATGCTTCACTTTGAGGACCTGTCAGGCACCCAGGGCAGCAAGAATTATCTCTGCATATCCACCCAGGACCTCTGATAGGGATGGGACCAGCGCCCCGGCACGCAGGGAGCCTGGACAGCAGGAGGATTGTTGGAGCAGAGAAAAAACAAAGACATAACAATGAGCTCTGTGTCTCTCACCCAGCAACTGAAAGACAGTTTCTCCCCCTCTCCCCAGCTTTTAGCATGGAGGGCCCAGGCTGGCCCTTCCTTGGATGATGAGCCTGGCCGGCCACCTCGGAGCTACTTGCCCTACCCCTGTCCACACTGACAGCTGGGACAAGGAGACTGGAGCAGATAGAGAAGAAGAGGCAGAGAGGAAAGAGCCAGGAGGAGGTGCGCTGTGTTGTCCTCTCCCTCCTGTCAGAAGAGCATTCCTCTATACAGCACATGAGACTGGATCGCTGTTACTGTAGATCACATTACACTGTACAAACAAACATTGCACCCTATCCATATTTGCTGCTGCCGGGAGAAGAGCAGCCCTTGGAGGAGATAGGGAGCGGTGTGTGTGTGTACAGTGCAATGTTATCTACAGTAGCAGCAATCCGGTCTCATGTGCTGTATACTGTAGATCAGTGTTTCTCAACCTTTTTACCGTGGAGGAACACTTGGAAAAAAGGTTTGAGATCTCGGGGAACCCCTACATTTTTTTTCAGATCTACAGCTCATGGAACATTGGATCTGATCAGCGAGCTGTAAATACAGTTGTATGCAAAAGTTTAGGAACCCCTGACAATTTCCATGATTGTCATTTATAAATATTTGGGTGTTTGGAGCAGCAATTTCATTTTGATCTATCAAATAACTGAAGGACACAGTAATATTTCAGTAGTGAAATGAGGCTTATTGGATTGACAGAAAATGTGCAATATGCATCAAAACTAAATTAGACAGGTGCATAAATGTGGGCACCCTTGTCATTTTGTTGATTTGAATACCTGTAACTACTTAGCACTGATTAATTGGAACACACAATTGGTTTGGTGAGCTCATTAAGCCTTGAACTTCATAGACAGGTGCATCCAATCATGAGAAAGGTACTTAAGGTGGCCGATTGCAAATTGTTGTTCTCTTTGACTCTCCTCTGAAGAGTGGCAACATGGGGGCCTCAAAACAACTCTCAAATGACCTGAAAACAAAGATTTTTCTACATTATGGTTTAGGGGAAGGCTACAAAAAGTTATTGCAGAGATATAAGCTGTCAGTGTCCACTGTGAGGAACATAGTGAGGAAATGGAAGACCACAGGCACAGTTCTTGTTAAGGCAAGAAGTGGCAGGCCACATAAAATATTGGAGAGGCAAAGGATGGTGAGAATGGTCAAAAACAGCCCACAGACCACCTCCAAAGATCTCCTACATCAACTTGCTGCAGATGGTGTCACTGTACATCGTTCAACAATTCAGCGCACTTTGCACAGGGAGAAGCTGTATGGCAGAGTGATGCGAAAGAAGCCTTTTCTGCACACATGCCACAAACGGAGCCATTTGAGGCAAACGCACATTTGGACAAGCCAGCTTCATTTTGAAATAAGGTGCTGTGGACTGATGAAACAAAGATTGAGTTATTTGGTCATAACAAGGGGCGTTATGCATAGTGGCAAAAGAACACAGCGTTCCAAGAAAAACACTTGCTACCCACAGTAAAATTTGGTGGAGGTTCCATCATGCTGTGGGGCTGTGTGGCCAGTGCCGGTACTGGGAATCTGGTTAAAGTTGAGGGTCGCATGGATTCCACTCAGTATCAGCAGATTCTTGAGAATAATGTTGAGGAATTGGTCACAAAGTTGAAGTTACGCCGGGGCTGGATATTTCAACAAGACAACGACCCAAAACACTGCTCAAAATCTACTCGGGCATTTATGCAGAGGAACAAGTACAATGTTCTGGAATGGCCATCCCAGTCCCCAGACCTGAATATCATTGAACATCTGTGGGGTGATTTGAAGGGGGCTGTCCATGCTCGGCAACCATCAAACCTAACTGAACTGGAGATGTTTTGTAAAATACATTCATCCAGAATCCAGACACAAATTACAGGCTATAGGAAGCGTCTAGAGGCTGTTATGTCTGCTAAAGGAGGCTCTACTAAATATTGATGTGATTTTTCTGTTGGGGTGCCAAATTTATGCACCTAATTTCATTTTGATGCATATTGTACATTTTCTGTTGATCCAGTAAACCTCATTTCACTACTGAAATATTACTGTGTCCTTCAGTTATTTGATAGCTCAAAATGAAACTGCTGATCCAAACACGCATATATTTATAAATGACAATCATGGAAATTGTCAGGGGTTCCTAAACTTTTGCATACAACTGTATAACCACAATAATTGTAGAAATTGCTTTAAATAATAGAATAAATATTAGAACGAACCTGACACCACCATTATAAGATGAACAGGACACATAGAAATCAGTTGTTTTCTTTATGTCCTTGCAGAGACCTACGTTAGGAAAATGCATGTCTCTGCACATGATGTGGACAAGACAAAATATTCTATGCAGGTGAAATCTGCACATATTTTCCATCAGTTTTTTTGCACATATGCTGTGAATGAGGCCTTGCTGAACTTGAAAAAAACTTGCAAATATTGTGATTCATAAATAGGACAGCAGATTACGGGAACAGTTGGGCCTTGTTCACAGCATACATGCATAATTGATGGAAAATTGGGCAGATTTGACCTGCATAGAATGTTTTGGTCTTGTCCACATCATGTGCAGAGACATGCATTTTTCTAACGTAGGTCTCTGCAAGGACATAAAGAAAACAACTGATTTCTACGTGCCCTGCTCACACCACAATGTTGGTGTCTTTTGAGTATTTTTCTCTGCAGAAAAATATGCACATGATATCAATGTTGTTTTCAATGTGCACTGACAGCGAGTACTGTGAATGTGCATTGATACCTAGTGCCTCCTTTATAGTTCCAGCTCCTCTGAGCTGTGCGGGTGGTGCCAAGAAGAGTGCTGACAGTGGGAGCACATGGCTGAATGTTGCAGGACACAAGATTCTGTGTATGGTAGTGACTGAATGCAGGCTGCAGAGGGGGTGTAGAGAGTGGGGGCACACAGCTTGATCAGGCTGAGTGTATCAGGAGGTGAGATCATAATAGCATTATGTACAATTATGGCATAACTGTAACATAATGATCTCACCTCCTGCTGCATTCAGCTTGATCCAACTGTGTGCCCCCACGCTCTGCACCCCCTCTGCAGTCTGCATTCAGTGCTGTTATACATAGGATGTCACCTCCTGTTCTTTTCTCCCACCTCCCCATGCAGATTGTATTTACCCCTTCTGTACAAAGGAATTCACATTCCAATTCAGCCATGTGCTCCCTATCTCTGCTCCCCCCTCCACAGTGTGCAGCACTGCTACAGTTCAGACAGGATCTTACCTTCTGATCTGCTCCCCGCCTCCATTCTCGGCTCTCTTTACAGCTCCCATTCTGTGCTCCTGCCTTCATTCTCGGCTCCCTGCCTTCACACACAGCCTTCATCTCGTCTCTCTGCCTCCACACACAGCCTTCATTCTCGGCTCTCACGGCTTCAGAACGCCCCCCCTCCGCATTTAGCTTGACTCCACCCACTGAGTTCTCTGAGCCGAAACTACAGAGAGAGCATTGGGTATCAATGCGCGCTGAGAGTTCTCACTGCCAGCATGTATTGGGAACACTGGAAACAACATTGGGCGGATATACATCCGCCATAATGTTGAATTGCGACGGAACCTCTGGGGACTTCTCGCGGAACCTCGGTTGAGAATCACTGCTGTAGATGAATGCTCTTCTGCTAGGAGGGGAGAGCACAAAACAGCACACCTCCTCCTGGCTTTGTAGTGGCTTCCCCCTGTAAGTTGGGGGAGGGGGTGGGTGGCTATTTGTGTTGGGAAAAGTAATGGGGATATGTGCTAGGAGGAGGGTTTGGGGGCTGGAGGGCATGTTAAACCAGGAGAGGGGATGTTTGTGCTTGGAGGGGATTTGGGTAGGGAGGAAGAATTTGTATTGGGAAGGGCAATTTAGAGGGGGTTGTGCTAGAAGGAGGGATTTGAGGAAATTTGTCCTAGGAGGGGGAATGAAGTAAGAAGATTTAAGCTGGGAGGGGAAATAAGGGGGGGGGGGGGGTTTGTGCCAGGAGTGGGTGAGGGAAATTGCAGCTAATAGGAGGGATTGGGGGGGGGGGGGGATTTGTGCTGGGATAGAAAGTTTGAGAAGAAAGGACGATATGTGCTAGACAGGTGATTTTTTTTGTGGCAAGGGAGATTTGTGCTAGATGGGGGCAGGACTGGAGGGTGGGATTTGGGAGAGAAGATTTGTACTGGGCTAGAAAGTGATGTGTGCTAGGTGGGTGATTTTTTGTGTGAGGGAGATTTGTACTAGGAGGGGAAACTGAGGTGAGATTTGAGCTGGTGGGGGACGACAAAGATTTGTGCTGGTAGGGGGGACTGGAACTGGTAGTTGGTGGAATATGTGCATTATTGTTTGAGGAGAATTTTGGCTGGAAGATAAAATGGATGTTTTTTTTTTTTTTGTATGAAGGAATGTTTGTGCCCACTAATAATGATTTTCATGTATTTTTTTGTGAAAATATTGTTTTGATATTTTCACACGGTGGGGGGC
>BLSH010329371.1:151455-163253 GCA_018402905.1 Glandirana rugosa
CCATCGTTCACAAAAAGAAACTTACGACACAAGAAAACGGCAGTACGTATTGCGGGGAACAATACTGGTTTATTGAGTTAGAAACTAAGTAGTCAGGTGTCGTGGAATAAGGTTTTACTTCGACCGAACAGGTTTACACGCAAACGTATGGAGTTCGCTGAGACAAACACCACACACACGTCTTTTCCGAAGAAAGCGTAGTGAGAGGGTATGTCGAAGAGGGACACTTTTCACGCGACTTAACAACTTGCTACGTGTCACTGTGGTAGACGTCGTTCAACTACAACATCCAGAAACCTCCACCAGACATCTGACAAAAACTGGCAAGAGTGGTAGGGGAACATAGTGAGGAAATGGAAGACCACAGGCACAGTTCTTGTTAAGGCCAGAAGTGGCAGCCACATAAAATATTGGAGAGGCAAAGGATGGTGAGAACGGTCAAAAACAGTCTACAGACCACCTCCAAAGACCTACAACATCAACTTGCTGCAGATGGTGTCACTGTGCATCGTTCAACAATTCAGCGCACTTTTCACAGGGAGAAGCTGTATGGGAGAGTGATGCGAAAGAAGCCTTTTCTGCACACACACCACAAACAGAGTCGCTTGAGGTATGCAAACGCACATTTGGACAAGCCAGCTTCATTTTGGAATAAGGTGCTGTGGACTGATGAATCAAAGATTGAGTTATTTGGTCATAACAAGGGGCGTTATGCATGACGGCAAAAGAACACAGCATTCAAAGAAAAACACTTGCTACCCACAGTAAAATTTGGTGGAGGTTCCATCATGCTGTGGGGCTATGTGGCCAGTGCCGGTACTGGGAATCTGGTTAAAGTTGAGGGTCGCTTGGATTCCACTCAATATCAGCAGATTCTTGAGAATAATGTTGAGGAATCAGTTACAAAGTTGAAGTTACGCCGGAGCTGGATATTTCAACAAGACAACGACCCAAAACAATGCTCAAAATCTACTCTGGCATTTATGCAAAGGAACAAATACAATGTTCTGGAATGGCCATCCCAGTCCCCAGACCTGAACATCATTGAACATCTGTTGGGTGATTTGAAGCGGGCTGTCCATGCTCTGCAACCATCAAACCTAACTGAACTGGAGATGTTTTGTAAGGAGGAATGGTCCAAAATACATTCATCCAGAATCCAGACACTCATTACAGGCTATAGGAAGCGTCTAGAGGCTGTTATCTCTGCTAAAGGAGGCTCTACTAAATATTGATGTGATTTTTCTGTTGGGGTGCCCAAATTTTGTTTTGATGCATATTGCGCATTTTCTGTTACTCCAATAAACCTAATTTCACCACTGAAATATTACTGTGTTCTTCAGTTATTTGATAGATCAAAATGAAATTGCTGATCCAAACACCCAAATATTTATAAATGACAATCATGGAAATGGTCAGGGGTTCCTAAACTTTTGCATATAACTGTAACTAGTCTAGCTATCCCCAGCTCTGTCCTTAGGTTTGTGTATTGAGCCTTTGATATGTTATATACCGGCCACAGGTTTATAGGAGTATTAAAGGTGCCTATTTTCTCTGGTTACAATACTGGAACCAATTATATGATTACATAAGGGCAGACTTTTTCCAATTAAAGCAGTTCTAAAAGCATTTTTTTTCTCTTAAAATAACAAACATGGTATTGGTAGTGGAATTGCACCGAGCAGCCCCCAAACCTCCTTTTCTGAGGTCCCCTGCTGGTGCATTTGGCTTCTCCACTTCAATGTCTGCCACCATAGCAAGCAGCTTGCTATGGGGGAAAACATGCGGGCTTGCTCCTGAGCTGGGCTGTGTGCATCTATAGACACACACAGCCCAGCTCAGCCCGCCCATCACAGGGCACGGCACTGGATCAAGTGAGGACTCAGATAAGTATTTAGAGGGATGAGGAAGCAATACTACTACTGGGACATTTTTACCTTAAAGAGGAAGTAAGCCGCTGCCTCTTTTTTTTTTTTTCTCACCTGCAAAGTAAAGGCATAATGTGCTAGTATTCATCTCACATTATGTGAAACGTACCTGCAAACTAAGCCCTCCATCGATGCGTTGTTGCCGCTGGAGGCAGCATCTATCTTCCCCCATCTTCCTTCCGGCTCCGCTGGTCACGGCACAGGGCTCCGACTAAAATGGCAGGGATGGCCGTTCCTTCAGAGCACATGCGCTGATGGAAGTTTACAACAACTTTAATGCAGTGAATGCATTAAAGTAAAAAAATATCTTGGCTTTAGAACCAATTTTAAGCTGGGTACACACTGGTCAAAAATCAGCCGGTTCAGGAAGAACCAGCCAACTCTGGGTCAGTGTGCACCGCTGTTAGTCCAACAGAAGCTGGTCTAACAACTGGCTGGTTTTCCACCATGTCAAAGGGACATGGTGGAAAACCAGCATCCTTTCAGCAAATGGGGGTTGAGTCCCTCCTGTTAGAATACAGACACCGCAGAAAAGATCGCTGCATCAACATCGCTTGTGTTGATGCAACAGTCAGTCTTTTTTATTTTTCCAACCTGCTGGCTGAACGAAAAAACAAAAAACAAAAAAAAACAGAGTTTGCACCCAGCTTAAGGCTCCATGCACACTGGACGCTATAGGGCTGTTTCAGCGTCGGGTAGGAGACGCTGCTCACAAAATGTTCTATTTGCAGTGTTTTGTAAGCAGTGTTTAGCGGCGTTTTTCGGCGTCTGCGTTTTTTGGCTTTTTTTTTTTTACTTCATTGGCTTCCATTGACTGCAAAAAACGCCAGACGCCGATATACCGGCATTTAGTGGCGTTTACCGGCGTCTGGCGTTTTTTGTGGTCAGAAGAACGACTTTTGAACGCCAATTCAGGGCGTTCAGATAACAGCCCAAAAATGCCACTGCTGATAAAAGACAATAAACGACCATGTGTGCATGGACACATAGGATAAAATAATGTGGCGTTTTTGGGCTGTTAAAAAAAAACGCCAAAACGACCAAAAACGGTAGTTTTTGAGACACAGTGTGCATGGAGCCTTATACATACCTATCTCAGTATCTATTCAGCATAAACAGGAAGCAGCAACTATACAATTGTATCCATTTCCCCATTGTTCTAGAAAACAGCTTGTGTACACTTTGCTCCAACAGCATTTGTTTGAAAAATCTTCACACAAGAACATTTTTGCTGCTTAAACAGATTATTTATGTGCAAGTTTTAAAACCCAATCTTACACTATATAAATACACAGTACTGTGCAAAATGTTTAGACAGGTGTTAAGAAATGCTGTAGAAGAATGCTTTCAAATAGATATAGATTTTAATTGTATAGGAACGATCTTCAGAGTAATGAAGAACAAGGAGTCCTTCTTGTTGAAGAGCAAGTGATGGTTTGGCCACTACAGAGCCCTGATCTTAACATCATTGAGTTGGTCTGGGATTACACGAAGAGACAGAAGGATTTGAGGCAGCCTACATCCACAGAAGATCTGTGGTTAGTTATCCAAGATGTTTGGAACAACCTACCTGCCGAGTTCCTTCAAAAAGTGTGTGCTAGGAATTGATGCAAAGGGTGATTCTATTGATTTGATTTGAATTTCTCTTCTGGTCATCTACTTTCCATTTTGTTAATGGATAAAAATAAACTATTGACACTTCTATTTCTGAAAGCGTTCTTAATTACAGCATTTTTTTCACACCTGCCTAAAACTTTTACACAATAATGTATATCTGATGCAACACAGTAATCCATGTGCAGGGGATGCATCATAACTGGGTGCCCTGCGACTTGGGGAGGAGAAAGCTTTAGTGAAGATAGCAATGGTGGCTGTTGAATAGTGAAAGCGCAGGGATGTCATCATTGTAAGGCTCTTTTCACCCGGGGCGGACTCCACCAGCTCAGCGGGGAATCTGTCCGCTGATCCCCGCTGAGCAGGTGGACGAGTAGCCTGTGCCTGCTCTGCCAATCTGCTAGCTAGATAGATGGGGAATGGATCCCCATCTGTCTGTTTTTATTGGATCAGATTGGATGTCGGTGGATAATGGAGGATCTGATCAGGTCCGTCTGTATGAAAGGGGCCTAACACAACAAACTCAGATGTAAATTTGTCACGATATGCATGTTATTGCAAGTGCTCCTGCACACCCAGCCCTCTGTTCCACTTGGGGTTTTCATTTTTATCAATAATGCAAAAGACAGTATTTTTTCACAATACAGTATGAGAAGGAGGATAAAGGAGAATAAACAGAACAAAAGCACTGCAGCTACTCAAACATGCAGATATCAGTATTTCAACAAATTCAGATGAGCTTTGCCCATATATGACTGTCCTTACATTATTTTTCACATTAAATGAGCAATACCAAATGTTTAAGCCTCTCATACTCACAACAATGGAGTAATAGTGGGCACTGCCAACACGGAGAACAATTCTTGAAGAGTCTTGGTCTTCAAGCCACCTGCTAGGCAGCCAAACTTCCTTCTCATACCAAACCCATCCAATGAAATCTCTTAAAGTGATGTCCTGAGTAATATCGTTATAACTGGCAGGTACTGGCATGTCTATAACAGGGCCTGTCTGTAAGATTATAAAGGAGGTGGTCATTATAAATAAGCAACACAAAGTAATAAAAATTGAAAAAATACAGTTTAGGAAAAAAGATTAACGGGGGAACCTCTATTCAATAGTCCTAGGTCTCCGACTCACCTTATATATAGTGCACCTGGTGTTCTCCTCGTAACTAGTTCAATGCTGCACAAGAAGAGTCAAGGCTCGCAGAGCCTACCAAATAGGTAGTTACACAAGGAGGACAATGCAGTATACCCAGAAAATCAAATTTTATTACAAATAGATAAAACGGACTGCTATGCTCAACTCTACCACAGGGTGACCTCACTAAGATGCATTTAGACCAGGAGTAGACAACCTTAAAGAGGTGGAGATCTACCTGAACAACATGGGAGAAGACAAAAATCAGCAGGCACAGTGTCGCCTCCTCACACCTGATTTAAACCTCTAATTGCCGTACTACCACGGCAATCATGGGTTTAAATCAGGTAGTGAGGCGGCAGAATATTGCTTCCTCATCACCTGCCAAACACACTTAGATCACTTTTCAGAGGAGCAGCAGTGCCTGCTACACTTGTGAATAAGCCCTTAGTTACATTCTGCAGCGGCACCCTCAGGGCTCACTCGCACGTAAAGTTAAGGGTTGGTAAAACCCTGCAGTTGAGTTTACCGCCCCCAATCCATACCCCCTTTAGTTGCTGAGGCAGCAGGCAAAGGTGTACACATGCCACAGCAGCAATTAAACCCCCTTTGGCTTTTGGTGGGTGCTACCACCTGCCAATCGCGACCCATTCACGTAAATTGGGCTACTCTGCTACCACCCCGCAAATGCATGCTTCTGCGGGGTTCAAGGAGTTAAAACAGGTGGTGAGAAAGCAACGCAAAGCTGCCTGCTTTAACTCTGAGCTTGCTGTACTGCACAAGGTTGCAGAGTGGCCTCATTATGGCAGGGTGCATAACTCTTGCTTTGGTTGCCACACCCCTGGCCACTGGAGCTAAAGGGGGTGCGGTTGGGGTGGAGGTGGTAAAAACACATCTTAAATATGGGGTTTTACCACCTCCCAAACTGCAAACGTAAATGAACCCTTACTGTTCTGAGCCACCTATAAGGCTGCTTTCAGACTGATGTGCTGTGGTTTACCTGCACCGCAGGTGCAGTGCAATGCATTTGAGACTCTCCTGGGTTAGCTGTGCTTTGCCATAGACTTCTATTATATCCTGCAGGTGTGGTGCACTTTCCGAAAGTGCACCAAACAAGCAATCCCGCAGGAAAGCTGCAGGTACACTGCACTGCACCAGCAGTGTTGGTAAACCGCAGCACATCAGTGTGAAAACAGCCTTATACTACAATGCCCAGTGTATTGCTTCACACTGACCTGAAGATCTCTTCTTTCCTGCTGCTGGCACCACTCTGGATACCACTAGCCGGGATAAAAAGGTGGAGTGCAGTTGATATTACTCTGTATGAGAGAGAAGCCAGTACTACAGAGGAGGCATCGACTTATGTGGTTCTTGCTGCTTACTACACCTCCAACTTTACAAGTAGTCCCTCTGCGTTGCACTCTCTTTGATGCTCTGGGATGGCAGGTCAGCAAACCCAGACCGAGATCTACCAGCCACCTGTCCACGATCTACTGGCAAATCACGATCAACAGGTTGTTGTGCTGACCCCCCCCATTTAGACTGATCACTTTCATAAAAAGCTTTTGAACATACCTACCTACACTCAACCCCGCTCCCTGGGCACCATCTTGATTATTTACTCCTCCCTGAATGTTATTAACTCTCCCACTTCCACCTCTTATTCCAGTGGGAGCATGTCCTAGCAACTTCTCTTCCCTGAGGAGTGGAGTAAGACCTGATCTTCCACTGCAAAATGTTCTTTCAACACTGCTACCTTAGAGGCAGCATACAAGGTCCTCTTTAGATGGTATTGGCTCCCAAGCCGTATAGCAAGTTTGAACCCATCATACAGCGAGATGTGCTTCAGGGGCTGCGATCAACATGGTGATGTTGTGGATACCTGGTGGTCCTGCCCACATTTAAAGCGGTAGTAAACCCGCTGACTGAAATAAAAATAAAAAAAAAGCCTGCAAGAAAATCGCATAATATGTTAGTATGCATTGCATACTAACATATTATGAAATACTTACCTTAGAACGAGGCCCCCGATGCCCGAGTCGGTCAGCGCTAAGGACGCTGACATCTTCGTCCTCTTCTGTCTTCCGGGTACGCGGCTCCGGCGCTGTGAGTGGCCGGAGCCGCGTGACGTCACTCCCGCGCATGCGCGCGGGAGCTCTTCGCACCGGCAGCCAGCTCTGAGATGCCGGCCGCCTCGGCCGGATCGTCAGAGCGCATGCGCCGCTAATGTCAGCGGCTGCATGCAGGGCGAATATCTCCTGAACCATGTAGGTTTAGGAGATATTCTTTTTACCTACAGGTAAGCCTTATTATAGGCTTACCTGTAGGTAAAAATAGATTTTAGGCTTTACTACCACTTTAACAGCCTTTATGGTCCAGGGTTTTCAGGCTCCTCTACACCTTATTTCATGTGCCCAACTGCATAGGTGCTACACTGCCCAATCCAGGGCCTATTCTTGTACCAACAAAAGCTTGCAACCTGTTTACCACCACCAAACGTGCCTGAAAGAAACCTTCTGTCTTGTTCGCTGCGGTAAAGAGAAATTTGACCACCCTAATGGTTAGTGAAAAGATGACTAATTTTTTACATAGGTCTGGGCAACCTATAACTGACTATCTATACACAAGCTATTGGGAACCCTATCTGCCCCCTTCCCGATTATTTACCCCCCCCTTCACCTCTCAAACGCCCCCCCCTTTATTTTTTAATAATTGTCTTTTGTCAATCGGTTTTGTCTGCCCTCACTCTGTCTTTCCTCAGTATGGCCCTAGCTCCCTGGACTTAGGTAAGCTACAAAGACACACGGCTCACACCGCAAGGTCAACCAGCTGACATTTATTACAAAATCGCTATGTTATATGTGATCCTACCTATGTTTCTACGTTATACTACAATTGTTATGATGCCCCTGCATGGGTGACCAGTTGCTCTGTTATTCTCAAAATCATTAATAAAAATTATTGTACCAGAAATAGATAAAAGGACACTGGAAATGCCTTTAACATTCACACATTTAAAATCAAGATAACGTTGTCACAAAAAATACATATAGTCTGGGCTGCGCAGCTTGCAATCTGAGATCACCCACACTAAAATATGGCTATGCGGACAACAACAGTGGTAAACCCTCCTAAAGGAACCCCTCACAGTAATAATGGAGTGGAAACCGTCAAGTCCCCAGCTTAGGGATCATGGTATTAACTAGTGAGGAATTCTCAGGGGATACCCACAATTGCAAGCCTAGCAAGTGTCCTGCTATCAGTGGTGAAAACCAGAGTTCAATCCCAGCGTGCTTGCTGGGTCAGGTAGTAATAAATATAAATTAGTAGGACTATAGCCCAGTCCTGTGTTTAGTCTTGCACCTCCATCCACTAAGAGAGGAAAACTCTGGTATCAAAACACATACAGTATCTCACAAAAGTGAGTACACCCCTCACAGGTTTGTAAATATTTTAGTCTATCTTTTCATGTGACAACACTGAAGAAATTACACTTTGGTACAATGTAAAGTAGTTAGTGTACAGCTTGTATAACAGTGTAAATTTGCTGTCCCCTCAAATTAACTCAACACACAGCCATTAATGTCTAAACAAAAGTGAGTACACCCCTAACTGAAAATGCCCAAATTGGGACCAATTAGCCATTTTCCCTCGCTAGTGTCATGTGACTCATTAGTGTTAAGGTTTCAGGTGTGAATGGGGAGCAGGTGTGTTAAATTTGGTGTTCTCACTCTCTCATTCTGGTCACTGGAAGTTCAACATGGCACCTCATGGCAAAGAACTCTCTGAGGATCTGAAAAAAAAGAATTGTTGCTCTACATCAGTGGTTCTCAACTCCGGTCCTTGGGACCCACCAACAGGCCAGATTTTAAGTATTACCTTGAGGAGATGCAAACTAGAATACTGCAATCACTGAGCAGCAAATGATATTACCTGTGATGCATTTCAGTTATCCTGCAAACCTGGCCTGTTAGTGGGTCCCGAGGACCGGAGTTGAGAACCACTGCTCTACATAAAGATGGCCTAGGCTATAAGAAGATTGCCAAGACCCTGAAACTGAGCTGCAGCACGGTGGCCAAGACCATACAGCGGTTTAACAGGACAGGTTCCACTCAGAACAGACCAAAGAAGTTGTGTGCACGTGCTCAGCGTCATATCCAGAGGTTGTCTTTGAGAAATAGACATAGGAGTGCTGCTAGCATTGCTGCGGGGGTTGAAGGGGTGGGGGGTCAGCCTGTCAGTGCTCAGACCATATGCCGCACACTGCACCAAATTAGTCGGCATGGCTGTCATCCCAGAAGGAAGCCTCTTCTAAAGATGATGCACAAGAAAGCTTGCAAACAGTTTGCTGAAGAAAAGCATTCTAAGGATATGGGTTACTGGAACCATGCCCTGTGGTCTGATGAGAAAAAGATAAACATATTTGGTTCAGATGGTGTCAAGCATGTGTGGCTGCAACTAGGTGAGTACAAAGACAAGTGTCTTGCCTACAGTCAAGCATGGTGGTGGGAGTGTCATGGTCTAGGGCTGCATGAGTGCTGCCGGCACTGGGGAGCTACGGTTCATTGAGGGAACCATGAATGCCAACATGTACTGTGACATACTGAAGTAGAGCATGATCCCCTCCCTTCGAAGCTGGGCCGCAGAGCTGTATTCCAACAGGTTAAGGACCCCAAACACATCTCCAAGACGACCACTGCCTTGCTAAGGGTAAAGGGGAAGGGGAAGCTGAGGGTAAAGGGGATGGACTAACCAAACATGTCTCCAGACCTAAACCCTATTGAGCATCTGTGGGGCATCCTCAAATGGAAGGTGAAGGAGCGCAAGGTCTCTAACATCCACCAGCTCTGTGATGTCGTCATGGAGGAGTGGAAGAGAACTCCAGTGGCAACCTGTGAAGCTCTGGTGAACTCCATGCCCAAGAAGGTTAAGGCAGTGTTGGAAAATAATGGTGGCCACACATAATACTGAATCTTTGGGCCCAATTTGGAAATTTTCACGTAGCGGTGTACTCACTTTTGTTGCCAGCGGTTTAGACATTGATGGCTGCATGTTGAATTATTTTGAGGGGACAGCAAATTTACACTGTTATACAAGCTGTACACTCACTACTTTACATTGTAGCAAAGTGTAATTTCTTCAGTGTTGTCACATGAAAAGATAGAATAAAATATTTACAAAAATGTCTGGGGTGTACTCAGTTTTATGAGATACTGTATGCAAGGCAATGTTAATGTAGCATAGAGAGTTAAGCAATAAAATGAGGTATTCGTAAGCCGTAGCTTACGAATACCTCACTTAGCTTAGCTGCAAACAGCGGGGTGAAAGCAGATGGCAGTATTACAGTGACCAAAACACAGTTCTGTGCACAAAGATAAATCATCCTGTCATCCTCATAGTCAGCACCCCTGTTTGGTCTCCCTCATCTATTGTGGTATAACACTCATCTAAGTGGGTACTCTCGCCACTCCTCCCGGATGCTCAGATGCAGATTCCAGGCTCACCAGCCCTATTGAGGGTGACAGCAGGATGATTTATCTTCATGCACGGGACGTGTGTCGGTCACTGCACTCCTGCCATCTGATTATCGCTGTCACACAACTGACTGGTTGCAGAACAAGTGGATAATACAGAAGGATTACGTTTTTTCACAGCTAATATATCAGTCAAACTATACTTTATACACTAGTTTCTGATTCTGTCTCTCTAAAGCCCAGCACAGAATACATTAGAAGAGCTCTTTTTATGCATATTCTAATGCATCCAAACAACTGGTTCAGGCTTGGTACACCTCAAAAGTGCAAGATATGGAAAGCGTAAAAGTCTACTAAAAGTAGATTCTTTAGTGACAACTATAGTCAAAAGGTCATGACCGGAAAAGGTCTGCCGATTGGCTCCTGATCAGCGCTGTCAGCCAATGGCCGAGAGTGCTGACCAGAGTGTTCTGGCAGGGGAAGGGGGTGTACGACAGAACAGGGCTATAGATAAGGGGGGGGGGGGGGTTTGGGGAAAATGCAGCAGAGAACATGCATGGAGGCAGTACTGCTGCTAAGGAGCTGAGCCTCCATCTTTCCTTTTCGGCTAGCTTGCTGCCTGAGAGAGGGTCATGACAGTTCAGCCTGGCTCTGTCAGCTATGCTGTGGTGCTGACTGCAGAGCTAAAGGGCTGAGGGTTTGCCAGCCACAACAACATTGCTGCCAGAGCCAGGCTGGACTGTTTTCTGCCCTTAGTGCCCTGAGCCTTTTTTAATTGTGTTGAAAAGGCAATAATAAGCCCTGGTTCACACTAGGATGTGGTGCAGAAAACCTGCAACACATCTCCCTCACAAGGATGTCTTTAACGTGGGGCAAAAGAAGCAGCTGCCCTGGGCCCAGCCCCAGTCATTGTTGTGGGGCACAAAGCAGCTGCTTCTCGCACCTGCGCTGCCCGTAAATAAGATGGTGGCCAAATACTACTGGGGTGGAGTTGGACTACAGCTGTGCAGCTTGGTTCCTGGCTTGGAGCACCGTCATCTCTTCCAATCCCCAACCAACCACTGCCTGACCTGCCATCATGTGACCTCCACATCCCCCTAACAGCCAATCACTCCACCCCCTAACAACCAGACCTGTGATCAGTGGGGAGGAGAAGTTCAGTCCATGCTGAAAGTCTGGAACCTGTCCTCATTGTCGGTGTCATACAGTAAGTAAATGACATGTGTGGTGTGGGGGGACACTGAGAGCACCTGTTATGGTGATCAGGAAGGACCATTGTGAGTGTTCAGCAGACAATGTACAGGGATAGGAGATAAGACAGTACATGGATGGTCTCTGACCATCTCCTGTAGTTCAACTGCAGTCTCTGACCGTCTCCTCCAGTATGTCTGCAGTCTCTGACCATCTCCTGTAGTACACCTAAAGTCTCTGACAATCTCTTGTATGCCTGCAGTCTCTGACCATCACCTGTAGTATGTCTGCAGTCCCTGACCATCTGTTGTAGTACGCCTGCAGTCTCTGACCATCTCCTGTAGTAGTCTGCAGTCTCTGACCATCTCCTATAGTACACCTACAGTCTCTGACCATCTCCTGTACTATATCTGCAGTCTCTGACCATCTCCTGTACTATGTCTGCAGTCTC
>BLSH010329371.1:163768-195285 GCA_018402905.1 Glandirana rugosa
GAGACAACAGGAACGATGAGACCATGTCAAAAAAAAAAAACAGGGCTAGGACAATCCAGTCTCCTTCTACACCTTAGAAACAGAAGTCAAACGTTAGTGTCCTTCGTTACTCTGATCCCAAGACCAATCTGTAGATTACACATGTATTTTGTCTGGATAGTAGTGAACATATAAAAACAGGACGTTAACTGTGTAGTCGGTCTACATGTAACTGGGATTGTACAAATGTCCTTTGGGAAACTCAAAAACGACTTACTATGACGTAAAAGGTATTAAAAAAAATATCTATGGCCCTGATACAGAACACAATAGAACAGCAGGGGAGGTCGCTGTACTAATGTTAGATAGTTAGTGCAGTGGCTGCTCCTAAGCTGGCAGTTTTTTTCTGTCAGCTCTGCTGGGTTAAAAAAAAAAAACTAGTGTCTATGAGGCTTACATGTGATCAGCTATTATGGAAAATGCAGTATCATTCAGCAAAAACTCAAAGGGTTTCCTGTAAACATGTTAGGGTCAATGTACATCTGGCTGATGTGTCAATTGCAGGACAAAAATATACAAGTGATGATAGGTCTGTTTTATGTACACATTAGATGTCTAACCAGAACCCTAGTCTCATTGCTTCCTGTGATTGCAAACTGAAGACAAAGATTCCACATCTTCCTCTGACCTAACAGGATCGGGACAAAAAAAAAAAACTGTACCAGAGTAGCAAGGACAACAGAGCACTATGGAGTGAAAGAGCACTGCTGAGAAGTGGTGGTTTTGTGAGGGCCCATTCACATCAGTCCACACAGTCCTTACAAATGGCAATTTCACTCCAAGTTCCATGAGTTCAGTTAATATTACTAAGGTGCAGAGGTGTGTGCTGAATAAATGCAGTACATGCATTTTAGCACAGTTTATTGCAATGCACAACACTGCATCTCAAAGTGCTGCACAAGGAAGAAAAATTTAATTTTGTGGCATGTCAATAAGGTTGAAAAAAACAAATAGTGCAATGCGTCATTACAACACATTGCCACTGTTCTCTTCACAGTCCCCTCTCTAACCCATTCTACTACTTACCTTCTGAAGCCAGATATGCTCACCTAAGTCCCCTCTCTAGGTCTTTGCTGCTGCCAGTTTCCAAGGGTCCGCAAATTCTGCTGTGTAAACTGAGCCAGAGATCACTGGTCCCCTACCTTCATCTTGTGATGACATTGTCCTCTTCTGCATCCTGAGAGGTCCCCGCAGCTGGACATCCAACAGGAAGTGTGCATGTCATGCAGGTTCTGACATGGAAACCCAAAGAAGTAGTGGTGCACCGAATGGAAATTTTGGTGCCAAAACTGAAAATGCTTAGCTCCATCCCCTTCATTGATATGATCTGTAATAACTTCTATGAATGGAGCAGCTGGGTAGAAAGAGATAGTCTGTTAGTTGCAATAGCCCCTGTTGTAGTGGAGGCAGTATGGGGGAAGATTTTCATTAAAGGCCAGTTCACACCACAATTTCTGGGTTCTGGGTGTGTTTCTGAATGCATGTATTTGAGGAGTTCTGGTGTGGTTTTTTTCCCCCACATCTCAGTCAAGGACATGTGCATTCCAGTATGTTTTGCTGCATTTCATACAGGAAAAATACAGCAGGCTCTTCTTTTGTTGACTGCACTAGAACACACTGCAATGGTGTGAACTCGGACCATTGGAATCTATGTTGAACATTGACCATGAGTCTATGATGCAGAATAAAAATATACCGGACTGCATCTGGCATTAACCACCACTAAGCCTAGGTTCACACATATGCAGCGTGGGAAACGCATAGATCCTTATATGTTTTCTGCACTGCATTGCAAATGCACTGTGTTTGAGATCTGAAGAAGTTGTCAATACAAGTTGACACCCCAAAAGGATCACAAGCGCAGTGTGGTTTGCCTGCACCGGATTGCATGGCACAAAACAATCATGCGATGCAGGTGCGGTTCCTTCTTTGTTGTGTTGCAGTAAAAATCATACCACACTGAATCACATGTGAATTGCACAAGAATGCAGTGCAGTTCCTGTGGGATTCACATGTGGGTTAATATGAACCAGGGCTTAAAGAAGAGGAATCAACACAAGGGACACATCCAACTGACTGGAAGTTATGTCGCTTGTGCTGAGTCGTCCTGGTTGTGATTTTGCTGCATTTAGGGCCAGCTCACACCACGTGCAGTCCACTCACTTCCTGTTTGGCTATGGGGCAGGAAGTGAAATCTCCCCAATGGGACACTGAGGGCAAACAAAAAACAATCAGGGGTTATAACCCTCAGGCAGGGTTGCCACCTCTTCCCTTTAAACCCGAACACATAAATTACACAGGTTTTGAGGCTAAATTAGATGAGGCACCAAGTGAGTTTAATTACCACAGAACCTGTGTAATTAATATGTGTTCGAGTTAAGGCCCCTTTCACACATGCTGCCCGATCAGGTCTGCCTGTCAGTTTTTCAGGCGGACCTGAACAGATGCTCCATTAACCTCTATGGAGCGAAGGATATCAGCGGTGACATGTCCGCTGACCTCCGATTCCGCTAAATCCAGATGGAAACCCTATTTTCCATCTGGCTGGCGGATTGGATTGGATAAAAATGGACAAGTGGATCCGTTTTCATCCGATCCCCCATAGAGGAGAGCAGGGCTCTGACAAGTCCATCTCCGCACAGAGATGGAGCTGTCATCCACCAGCCCAGCGGGGATCAACAGAGCAATCCCTGCTGAGCAGTGGAGTCCGTCAAAACGGGCTCCGCTAGTGTGAAAGGTTCCTAAGGGCCAGTTAACATAGAAACGCAGTCCAAAAATGTGTTTTTGATGCTTTATTGCAATCCCTTTTTTGATGCTTTCCGGTGCATTTTTTTCCACCTCTTTTTCTATTGACCTTAAATAAGGACATGTGTTTTCCAGTGCATTTTTGATGCGTTTTTGTTCCAGTACAGTTCAGTGCAGAAAAAATGCAGCATGTTCTTTTTTTTCTGGAACTGGAAAGCCCTGAAACTGACCGCACTGGTATGAACTATGCCATTGGAAACCATATAACCTACTTTCCATGCATTTTTAATGCAGAAAAAAAAACCACACTGGACTGCATGTGGTGTGAACTGGCCCTTAAAGGGATGAGGTGGCAACCCAAACCTTATGGTGTGAACCTGCCCTCAATGTTTTTGGCATGTTCTAGTGTGTTTTTGATGAGTTTCCAGGTGCATTTTTTTTCTTTTACTTTTTTCCACACTAGGGTCCAGTGAATTTTTTATGTGTTCCAGTACGATTTTATGCATTCCAGTGTGTTTTTTATGTGTTCCAGTACAGTCTGGTGCAGGTAAAATGCAACATGTTCTACTTTTTTTTTCTGGAACTGGAAAGCCCTGGAACTGACTACACTATTGTGAAATATGTCATTGAAAACCATATAACCTACTTTACATGCGTTTTTGATGCCCTCAATTTATCAAAAAAGAAATAATAAAAAAAAGTTGCTTATAACCAGTTCCCGACTGCGCACTGTCTTTTTACTGCGGCAATGTGGCCGCATTCCGCAAATCGCCGTAAATAAGTGGCAATTCGCGGACACGCAGCTAGGGGGCATACTCGTCGCACTCGGTGTGAGCATGCCCATGGCTTGGGCGGACCAGATGTCCGCAATGAGCTGCCAGAGGGAAAGAACACGGAACCACCGAAGTAAATACGGCGGTTCCCCGTTCTGACAGGTGGCATCTAAGAGATCTACTGATCCCTGTCACTGGGATCAGTTAGATTTCTGGTGCCCCTGACAGCCCAGCCCCCTCACAGTTAGAACATACCTAGGGAACACATTTAACCCCTAGATCTCCCCCTGCAGGTTAACCCCTTCACTGCTAATGACATTTATACAGTAATCAGTGGACATTTAAATTTCTGATCGCTGTATAAATGTCATTGGTCCCAAAAATAGTGTCAAAAATGTCCGACATGTCTGCTGCAATATCAAAGTCCCGATAAAAATCACAGATTGCCACCATTACCAGTAAAAAAATAAAAATAAAAAAAAAAAGTAAAAAAAACGCCAGAAATGAACTCTCATGGTTTGTAAACGCAGCAACTTTTGCGCAAACCAATCAATAAACGTTGATTGCAATTTTTTTTCCAAAAATATGTGGAAGAATATATATCAGCCAAAACCGATGAATACATTTGTTTTTGTATATATTTTTTTGGATTTGTATTGTAGCAAAAAGAAATTTTTTTTTTTTGCAAAATTGTCGCTTTTTTTGTTTATAGCGACGATTAGAAATGACGCAGAGGGGATCAAATACCACCAAAAGAAAGCTCTATTTGTGGGAAAAAAAGGACGCAAATTTTGTTTGGGTACAACGTCGCACGACCGCGCAATTGTCAGTTAAAGCGACGCAGTGCCGAATCGCAAAAAGTGCTCTGGTCCTACAGTGGGAAATCCTTCCGGGGCTGAAGTGGTTAAGCAGGACTATAGTGTAGTAAAGTGTCATGGGAGCTCTTACCGTCCATAGCGGCTTCCTGTACCATTCCTTGTAGAAGCCCTCATTTCTGTCAGGAGAGGTGTCAGCCCGGAATCTCCACACCCCGCTCAGCTCTTTGACTTCCCTGGTGGGGGTCTCCCTGGGATATAACATCCCCCCAGTCACAGCTTGTGTCAGGACAGGGCTGACAAGCAGGACACACAGACAGCTCCATAGTGCATCCATCCCAACGGAGGACACCAGCGTCCCCTTTCTTCTTCCTCAGAGCATGGAGCTGAGATCACATGACCCGCTCTGTCACATGACAGCCCCCCTTCTACTGGGCTTACTTTGTTACCCGGAAACTAGAACGTTTTTCCAAGTCATGTTAGAGGCAGCGCCATTAGCTCTTTGTTTTGAATATAGTATGTCCCCAGTGAGGAGCTAGAAATCAGCACAAGGAGGCAGTCGGAATAAAATCATATATAAACATAGTAGCAGCAGCCATCATATCTCCCGTGTGTATACATTGCAGTTTCACTAAGGAGTTGGTGCTCTGCTGCCTTCTACAGCCTGCCTTAGCCAACTACATCTTCTGTCCCCTCTAATGACATCAAATCAAAGTCTTCCACATAATGCATAGCTCCCAACTCTCCCTGATTTCGAAGGATTGTCCCTCTTTTGGAACAAAGGGGAGTTAATGCATGCGATAAGGCTGGGTTCACACTATTGCGAATTGGATGCTGGTTTCCCCACATTTAGTTCGCAATAGCAGGAGACTGTGACCGGTGTTTTATCAAGCTGCGCCCGTTGTCAAAAAGTGCCCGCAATGGGTCTACGCATGCGTGGCACTCCAGCGGATATCTTGATCAGCTGCGGTGACGTAAACACAGCGCATGCGCAGATCGTTACATGGGAAACACTATTCAACGGGCACTATTCTAAGCTATACAAACCACAGAGGGGAATTTTACTTCTCACATTGTGCCTCGCTGTTGCGGGAAATGTTTTCCCTGTGCTGAAGGGCGGGTTTTGTACGTCTTGCAACCCACCCTTGGACACAGCCATAGCCCACCGTTCAACACATCAAACCCGTCCAGCTACACAGACAAACCCGCCCTTCAGCACACGGAAAAGCTGCCCTGCAACAGCGAGGCAGAATGTGAGAAGTACAGTCTCCCTCCAGGGTTTGTATAGCTTAGAATAGTGCCCATCGAATAGTGTCTGCCGTGTAACTATCTGCGCATGCGCTGTGTTTAAGTCACCACAGCTGATCAACATATCAGCTGGCGTGCCTTGTATGCGCAGACCCATCGCGGGCACAGCTTGATAGAACACCAGCTCTCTATGGGACCGGTTCACATATCTCCGCTGCGGCTCCAGTGCGAATTTGCACAGGAGCCCTGTGTGTTTTTTGGTCTGTTTCAGGTCCGAAATCAGCCAAAGATTTGTGCTGAAATCGGACCTGAAACGGTGAACCGGGACGCACCGGACCTCTGCTGGGAGCCGCTCCAGCGTGCAGTGTGAACCCAGCCTGAATGAGTTGTGAAAGTTCAATTCACTAAAAGTTTAGCATCAAATAATGAATGCAGTATTTTTTCGATTGTTAGGTAACTATGCGTTAATTTATCGCAAGTGTCAGTAGATAAGGGTTGTTTAACCACTTCAATACCGGGCACTTAGAACACTTCCTGCCCAGACCACTTTTCCCCTTTCAGTGCTGTTGCATTTTGAATGAGAATTGCGCGGTCGAGCGATGTTGTACCGAAACAAAGTTTTTGTCATTTTGTTCCCACAAATAGAGCTTTCTTTTGGTGGTATTTGATCACCCCTGCGGTTTTTATTTTTTGCGCAATAAAAAAAAAAGACCAAAAATTTTGAAAAAAAAAAAAAACATTTTTCTTTGTTTCTGTCACAAAAGTTTGTATAAAGTACATTTTCTCCTTCACTGACGGGCACTGATGTGGCTACACTGATGGGCAATGATGAGGCTACACTGACGGGCACTGATGAGGCAGTACAGATTGGCACTGATGAGGTGGCACTGATAAGGTTGCACTGATGATGGGGCACATATGCAGCACTGATGGGTGGCACTGACAAGCAACACTGACGGGCACTGATATGTGGCACTGATATGCGGCACTGGTGGACACTCATAAGCGGCACTGATAAGTGGCACTGGGCACTGATGGGCACTGATAGGTGGCACTTTTAGGTGGCACAGGTGGGCACTGATAGGTGGCAGTGGTGGGCACTGGTGCAACAAGCACTGTTAGGGATGGCACTGGCAGGCATCATACATGGGCACAGTGCCATCCCTACAGTGCACAATATTGCCCTTACCTGGTGGTCTAGTGGGGCCTCCCTGGTGGTCCTGGGCGGCCTCCGTGTGCCTTCCCTGGTTGTCCTGGGCGGCCTCCTTGTGATGTCTGGGGGGGGGGGCTCCCTGGTGGTCCTGATCCGGCTCCCTGGTGGTCCAGTGGGGGTGATCCTGAGGGTGGCTGCGCTGATAAACGTTCAGCGCAGCCCCCCCTGTCAGGAGAGCAGCCGATCGGCTCTCCGCTGCTCAGGTCTGCAGACCTGAGCAGAGGAAAAGCCGATAAATGGCTCTTCCTCTTTACACTGTGATCAGCCGTGATTGGTCATGGCTGATCACATGGTAAAAGGCTTCGGATCAAAGCCTTTTAACTCGGTCGGTAATGCGGTGGGTCAGACTGACCCACGGCACCACCGATCGCCGCAATGCGCGCCTCCAGGGGCGCGCAATCACGGATTATCCTGAGGACGTCAATAGACGTCCAGTCAGGATAATGAACCACCCGCCCGGACGTCATTTGTCTATACGCCTGGCGGGAAGTGGTTAAGGTAATTTCCCTATAATATTTTACTTTCTAAAGTGGTTGTAAACCCCCTTAGGCGACTTTAACCTACAGGTAAGCCTATAATAAGGTTTACCTGTAGGTACCGAGAATATCTCCTAAATTTGCACTTAGTGCTGTTGTGATGGAATTAGGTAAAATGACCATTATTGTAATGTATATATGTGCAGCTACCTTTTTTACCTTTCCTTACTCAAAATGGCCACTAGTAGCACCCCCTCCCATCGAGTGAAGTTCGAATACTAAGATGGAGTCTACATCCTGGTCACTACGCTCCCCGAAGAGACTGGAGGTATGAGGAAGTAAAGAGTGAACAGAGATCGACAATCAAACAAGTTCCTGCATTTCAGCCAATCAAGACGTGCTTTTAAGACTGACTACATTTGGATAGTAGAGATGTATACTCTATTGTTCCTTGTGCATTAAAGGCTGAGCAATGCCTTGCAATAAACAGAGATAAGAAAGTGATTGAACTGAGCAGATGTCAGTGTAATTACTCCTATGTGCACGCATCTACTCTTCATAATTAGGAGCAGCAGTAGACATCCAACCTGAACCCGATTGTGGTTCTGATCCATTACAGCTGGCGCCCGAACGTGGGGCCCCAGGTTTCGACCGAAGGGAGACTGCGACCGAGGGACTGAGTGGCTGACCGAACAGACCAAGGGGGCGTGCGCAACCCTGAGACTACGGTAGGTACATTAACTCTTACCACTGTATGACTTGTTTCTGTCCAGTCTGGCCGCCGGTCTTGCTGGCTCTCAGAGGTCATCTAGAGGCAGGTAAATCTTTATTCCTCGCCTGGGGCTGTTTAACAAACTTGCCACTGGATCTCTGCTGACTGTGTATAATTTGTTCAGTGTCTGTCGTCCTGAAGACTGTAACTCAGCAGACTGAAAGTGCGTCTACGGACGGTGACTCGAGGTTGAGACCCCTGAGGGTTAGCCCAGCTGCTGAGGCGACTGGAAATATAGTTGCCCTGTTCATTGTCAGATACTCCCCCCGGGGGAAACATACCCTGTCCCACTATTTTGTTTGGGTCAGCTCCCAGACTTGGTTGTTACTTCCCACAGCAGTTGCAGTTACAATCTGATGTGTTAACTAGCTATGTCACACATTTGTCTAGAGAATTAACCAATATCCATTCTCGAGTATTTTCCTCTATTCCAGATCCAGAGACAGACCCGGGAACCCGCAGTCTTCAGCCAGGAGACTTGGTGTTAGTAAAGAAATTCACGAGTAAAAATTCACTTGATCCCCGATTCGAAGGACCATTCCAGGTGCTGTTGACCACAGCTACATCAGTCAAGCTAGAAGGGAAAAGCATCTGGATACATGCCTCCCACTGCAAGAAAGTCCCAACCCCTGAGGACAAGACACTACCTGCACCATGATGTCCATCTTGTATATCCTTTTTCTGGTGGGGTTGGTGGGAGCTCAACAAGTGGCCATCATAAAAAAGGAGGGCATTATACAATTTTGGTACAACTCATCCAATACACACGTGGCCACTTTCACCTTTGATTACTGCAACATAGTCTCCTGTCCCTCAGGTGCTGCTTGGCAATGTAATTTGTATAACACCCCTGGACGCAGGTCTCGGTATGTGTCCACCTATATATGTGTCACAGATAGTTACTGGGGACAGAACTGTGACTATTGGGGGTCAGTGGGGTGGAATACAGGAGTAGACTGGGGGTACCAACCACAGAGTGCACTGAATAGAACAGATAAGAATGGGAAATCCTTGTTAAAAAGGATGACCCTGCTAAAAACATGTACATACCTATCCGCTGGGAGAACAGGCCACACCTAGGTACGGTCCCTCTACAAATTCCTGAGGAAAGTGAAGAGTGTTTCCTTAGTCTGCACACTAACACAACCACCAATCATTCCACATGTGAATAATGGAAAAAGGAGTATCCCATAGTTACCAAAGCACCAAAGCCTAGTGAGGGTATCACTATTTACCCAGGGAATTACACCTGCTATGCCAATTATAAGGGCAGAGAAAGATTCCTGGGTAATTTCACCAAAGGTTACTGTTCCAGTAGTGTCTCAGGGGAGCGGGTACAAAAGCAAACCCAGTCCCTTGGTGACATATACTGGATCTGTGGGGACCTGAAAATTAGAACAAAATTAGAGGGAACCTGGACTGGTGAATGTGCCCTTGCAAAAGCTATCATGCCTCTCCACATCTTAGCAGGAAAAAACCTTAACGCACACCCTGACCCAGCGCCTAGCCAGAAGAGGAAACGGGAAACCCTTCCTGGAAGCTTTGACCCTCATATATATATAGATGCCATTGGAGTCCCAAGGGGGGTCCCTGATGAGTTTAAAGCCAGAGACCAGGTAAAAGCAGGCTTTGAATCCCTAATACCAATAATCACTGTCAACAAGAATGTAGGTTGGATAAATTACATCTACTATAGTCAGCAAAGATTTGTGAATTATACCAGGGATGCTCTACAGGGGATTGCTGACCAGTTGGGCCCCACATCCTACATGACGTTTCAGAATAGAATGGCCCTGGACATGGTTCTAGCAGAGAAGGGGGGCGTTTGTAAAATGATAGAAGGTATAGGGATGTTTTGTACCTATATGCCTGACAACACTGGGTCGAATGGTAAAGTTACATTAGCCATTAAGAAATTAGAGGACCTGTCAGTGGAACTGAAAAAGAACTCCATGGGATCAATATTTTAGCTGGATGAGTGGGTGGCAAAAGGTGCTCGCCCAGATAGGTAACTGTTTTAATAATCCTAGTCCTTTTAGCCCTGATTGTATGCTGTATTTGTATATTACCATTTGTAAAGAAGTTAATGAGCAAGGCTGTAGACAACAGACATGGAGTCTACATCCTGGTGACTAGGCCCCCCGAAGAGACTGGAGGTATGAGGAAGTAAAGAGTAAACAGAGATCGACAATCAAGCAAGTTCCTGCATTTCAGCCAATCAACACGTGCCCTTTAAGACTGACTACATTTGCATAGTAGTGATAAGAAAGTGATTGAACTGAGCAGATGTCATTGTAATTACTCCTTTTCTCTCTACGTGCACGTCTCTACCCTTCATAATTAGGAGCAGCAGCAGACGTCCAACCTGAACCCGATTGCGGTTCTGATCCATTACACTGTGACTGGCGGCTCCGGCGGGAGTGACATCACATGACTCCGGCCAGTCACAGAGCCGGAGTCGCGGTCCCAGAACGAAGAGGGGCTAAAGATGGACGCTGCCTGCACAGGGGACATCGCAGGCTTTGTTTGCAGGTAAGTGACACATAATGGGCTACTATGTGATGCAGGGAATGCAGGGGAATATAGAGGAAGTAAACCCCATCAGGCTTTATTTCCTCTTTAACATGTTTGTTAATTTTTCTTTTGTAAAATAACAATTTTTTAATCTAACTTTTTTTATTTGAAGGCATTGAGATTTGAACTACCTTCTCAAATTTATGTCTCCTGATGCTTGGTAATCCAAGCTCATTTAGACCCTTTTCACACTGGGTCATTTTTCAGGCGCTGCAGTGCTAAAAATAGCGCCTGTACAGTGCCTGAAACTCTGCCCCCCCATTCTCCCCAGTGCTTTCACACTGGGGTGGTGCGGTTGCAGGATGAGAAGGAAGGTCCTGCAAGCAGCATTTTTGGGGCGGTGCGCTGAGCGGTGTATACAACACTCGTACACTGCCCCTCCATTGTAATAAATGGACAGCGATTCTGAAGCGGCTGTACACCAACTCCTTGTTAACCCCTTCTACGCCGCCATAATATCCGTGAGAGCGCCGCTAATTAGCGGTGCTTTACCGCTACCACCCCTCCCTGCCCCAGTGTGAAAGTGCCCTTATTAAATCCATCATGCCATACATTCATAAAAATTTGTTTTTTGTAAATGTATGGCCTACTAGAGTTGTTGAAAGTGCTCTTTTCTATGTTTTTGGCCCAATTCTGTGCTGCTGCCTATGTTTACATTAGACCCCTTTCACGCTGAGGCGCTTTTGCGCTAAAAATAGCACCTGAAAAGCTCCTGAAAACTGCTTCCCATTCATTTCAATGGATGCTTTAACACTGGGGTGGTGCGCTGATGGGGCGGTGAAAAAAGTCCTGCAAGCAGCATGTTGTGAGCAGGGATAAGGCATGGACCAAGGCTGTGGCGGACATTTTCCAAAGTACAGACCTTAGTCAAGGACACATACTTTTTAAATTAAAACCATCAAAAAACACTCTGTCTACTAGCAGGGTCCCCATAGATCCCCCTTTAGAGCAGGTCAGGGCAGGTCCCCCATAGAATAGATTCCCCTTTTGTCTTCTTACTCTTACCTTTTCACCTGTATATTCCCCGGGTTTTCTTGCACCACACTCAAGGTTCTCCAGCCTCTCCCCCTGCAAAAAAAATATATATATATATTTTAGCCAACATGTTACTTATGCTGGATCCGGGCTGGCACAGAACAGAATAATCCATTCCAGCTCCAGGCCTCCTCCAGCACCTTCCTTGCTTCCTTCTCCTCGACTCCTGCCGGTGATCCCTCTAATGATACATCCCAGAATTCTATTTGCCTTTCCCACTGCCTAGTCACACTGTTTGCTCATTTTGCAATCAATAAATACCCCCAAATCTTTTTCTTCTGTAGTGCTGGCTAACACTGTACCCCCAATGCTGTACTCTCTAAGGGGATTCTTTTTCCCTAGATGCATTATTTTACATTTAGAATATTGAACTGCAGTCTCCACTGCTTTGACCAATCTTCCAGCAATGCCAAATCATGTTCCATGTTACAGACACCTCCAGGGATATCAACCCTATTACACACCTTTGTATCATCAGCAAAGAGACATACATTGTCCAGCAAACCTTTAGTTATATCACTTACATATAGGTTGAATAGAACAGGACCCAGTACAGAGCCTTGTGGTACCCCACAAGTGACTGGTCTCTGTTCTGAATGAACCCCATTTACAACCACACTCTGGGATCTATCCTTTAGCCAACTGCATATCCACTGAACCACCCAAGGGTTAAGTCCCAGCTTGTACAACTTTTGTATTAGATCATTATGTGGAACTGTATCAAATGCCTTGCTGAAATCACGATACACTATGTCCACAGCAACACCCTGGTCCAAAACACTGGTAATATAGTCAAAGAATTCAATCAGATTTGTCTGGCACGATCTGCCCTCAGTAAAGCCATGTTGCTTTGGGTCCAGCAAGCTGTGTATTTTTAGGTGATCAATGATCCTTTCTGCAGGAGTGATTCCATTAACTTGACTACAATTGATGTTAAACTCACTGGCCTGTAATTGCCAGAACTTGAAAAATCAAAAGTCCCCATTTTGAAGGCTTATATGCAAGTTATTGACCATAAAAAGGGTATGGGGGCTCAGGTGCTGCCCTGGGGGACATACAGTTGTGCTCATAAGTTTACATACCCTGGCAGAATTTATTATTTCTTGGCCATTTTTCAGAGAATATGAATGATAACACAAAAACATTTCTTTCATTTATGGTTAGTGTTTGGCTATAGCCATTTATTATCAATCAACTGTGTTTACTCTTTTTAAATCAAAATGACTACAGAAACTACCCAAATGACCCTGATCAAAAGTTTACATACCCTGGTGATTTTGACCTGATAACATGCACACAAGTTGACACAAAGGGGTTTCAATGACTATTAAAGGTAACCATCCTCACCTGTGATCTGTTTGCTTGTAATTAGTGTGCGTGTGTATAAAAGGTCAATGAGTTTCTGGACTCCTGATAGACCCTTGCATCTTTCATCCAGTGCTGCACTGACGTTTCTGGATTCCGAGTCATGAGGAAAGCAAAAGAATTGTCAAAGGATCTGCGGGAAAAGGTAGCTGAACTGTATAAAACAGGAAAGGGATATAAAAAGATATCCAAGGAATTGAGAATGCCAATCAGCAGTCTTCAAACTCTAATCAAAAAGTGGAAAATGAGGGGTTCTGTTGAAACCAAACCACGGTCAGATAGACCAACTAAAATTTCAGCCACAACTGCCAGGAAAATTGTTTGGGAGGCAAAGAAAAACCCACAAATAACTTTAGGACTCTCTGAAAACATGTGGTGTAGCTGTTTCAAGATGCACAATAAGGAGGCACTTAAAGAAATATGAGCTGCATGGTCGAGTCACCAAAAGAAAGCCATTACTACGCAAATGCCACAAAGTATCCCGCTTACAATACGCCAAAACAGCACAGAGACAAGCCTCAAACCTTCTGGCACAAAGTCATTTGGAGTGATGAGACCAAAATTGAGTTTTTTTGGCCACAACCATAAACCCTACATTTGGAGAGGAGTCAACAAGGCCTGTGAAACACGGAGGTGGATCGCTGATGTTTTGGGGATGGGTGAGCTACAAAGGCGAAGGAAATTTGGTCAAAATTGATGACAAGATGAATGCAGTATGTTCTCAAAATATACTGGAGGAACATTTGCGTTCATCAGCCAGGAAGATGCGCATGGGACGTACTTGGACATTCCAACATGGCAATGATCCGGGGTGTGGCCTGAGGAGGCATGTGAAAGGAAACAGTTCACAGAGCCCCGCTGGCGATCCTGGCTTTTATCCTTTCCCTCGCCACCAGAACCATCCGGACCGGCATCCACAGCTCACCTGAGACTCCTGGCACTCCGTGGACCCTTCCCAGCCCTGCTCCGTCCGAGAGATGTTCCGCAAAGGAGACAAGGAGGCCGCGATCGCGATGGAGGCCCAAGATGGCGCTGGTGGCCCTCAGCCACAGCGTGCTCCGCGAGCGGCGGACAGACAGCAGCAGGCGGGGGGTAAGTCATCCAAAACCCACAAATCGCACACTAAAGACCCCCCCCCCAAGGACATGATCTATTACACGCAAAAACTTTCTGCTCACAACGACACTCTCTCCCACACGTCGCCACACTCCTGCAGTGACCCAGAGCCAGTGGACCAGGACGGCATGGGGGGCCTGGATGATACTGTCCCTCTGGAAGCCCCTGACCCCACTCCAGACCTTTTCTCTCTACCCATGAAGGACCAAGAGCAACCCACTCTGAGTGACATCTTGCATGCTGTGCACAAGTGTGCGGCCACAGTAGTGGACCTTAAGGATCAGTTTAGGGGCCTTAAAGAGACAGTGTCCCTTTTACGACAGGATCTCCAGAAGATCCATGAGCGGGCCACAGCTGTGGAGTCCCGAATCAGCGGCTTGGAGGATCAGCTCCCTCCATTAATCAGGGACTTTAGGCACAATATACAACAAATCGCACTGGCCAATAACAAGGCAGACGATCTCGAAAACTGCCTTCGAAGGAACAATGTCCGGATTATAGGTCTCCCAGTAAAAGGCTGAGGGCCGGGACCCCACAGAGTTTATTGGACGCTGGCTACAAGACACCTTTGGTAAGGTCTCTTTCACCCCCCTCTTTGCTATGGAGAGGGCCCACCATACGCCACCGTGACCCCTCCCACCTGGCCATCCCCCTCGCTCCATCCTGGCTCGTCTCCTTCACTACAGGGACTGGAAGATTATCCTTCGGCTTGCCAGGGAGAGGGGCCCAATTCAATTTAATGGTGCCAAAATATTCTTCTTCCCCGAATTCTCAGCAGAAATTCAGAAGAGGCGCGCCAAGTTCTTTGATGTTAAAAAGAGATTACAACATCACGAATTGAAATACGCCATGCTGTACCCTGGCAGATTGAGGATTACAGCAGAGGGCCAGACACACTTCTTTGAAACTGCCCCTGATGCGGCTACATGGCTTGACCGTCATGAGCAGGACTTCTGCCACAGATGACCCAACCAAGAGGATTGAGGGCCGCCATGGACTGATCACGCCTTGTATCATTACTCTGCAAGTATTACACCTTACTAGTTTACTCCCTGCCGAGGGACACTTCTTCTTCTATTATGTCTGCAGCGAAGAAAGCACTACAATATAGCATTCAACTTTAGCTACTCCATGTCGTGGAACTGTGAGTATGCACACCAAAAGTTCACTCTGTTCTATTTCTGTGGCCCACAGGCCCACTGTTTACTTGCTACATGCCCTGTTGGCAGTTTACCCCCGCCGCAGTTGGAGGGGGAACAGTTGAGGAGACCACCCCACAACTTTGCCATCTTTGGGTCCCACAGGTCCCTACACCGACCTACTTGCTTACCAATCACATCTGACAACCACCATCACCAGAACTCATTGCTTTGTTTCCTTCTCCCTCTCTCCCATGGAGGGGATGTGACGTCCCGGAGTTCCAACTTCTCTACATATCTGTTACTGGCAGTTTTGCCTTTACTCTGTGCATTACTTTGCCCCTCGCATTCTGCCGGGGCAGCCGTGACCAACTCATTGTACCATGGGTAATATGTCCTACACTTCCCTGATATCCTAGAATGTGCGTGGAGTGAAAGACCCTCTGAAACGTTCAATGATTACCGCATGTACCTGCAAATACCAACCAGCTATTATAGGACTACAGGAAACCCACCTCACAAATGATACAGTTGATTTTCTGAATTATGCATGGGTGGGCAGATCCTACCACTCGGTTTACACTGCCTACTCGAGAGGTGTGAGTGTACTTATACACAGAGCGGTGACATTCCAGGAACTAGATTCCTTGGTGGATCCTCAGGGCCGCTTTGTGTTTTTGCACTTTACTTTATATACCATGACTTTGTTACTGGCATTTATATATGTAACTCCACCTTTTTCTAGAGTTGCTCTCTTTCCTGGTGAACAAGCCAGACATCCCACTCATTGTCATGGGAGACTTTAATTGTTGCCCGGACCTCTGGCTGGACAGGCATCCCCCTGTACTGACTGGATGCCTGGGCAGGGGTACTGTTCTGAGTCGCCTGATGGTAGAGGTGGGATAGATTGACCTGTGGCGGTTTTGCAACCCGGGGGAGCGTCAGTTCTCCTGCTTTTCGAAATCGCATGGCTCACTCTCTCGTATTGATCTGTCTGTGCTCCATGCATGTTCCTCACTGCACCTCTGGTATAGAATACCTCTCCCGAGGGGTATCGGATCACTCCACCTTGATCCTTAAATTAAACACAAGACCCACATCCAAACTGGGCAAAGTCCCCTGGAAACTAAACCCCTTTTGGCTCCAGTTGTTCCCGTCCCATGACCGCATCCTTAAGCAGATTCAGGATTCCTTTGCCGTCCATGGGGATGGCGTGGATGTGGCCCTGAGATGGGAAACGTTCAAGGCTCACCTTAGGGGTATTTTCATTGCTGAAATCAATGCTGTGAAGCACAGATCATCTGCCATGAGGGATATGAGGAGCAGGTGAAACGGTTGAAACGGCATGGACCTCAGCCCAGGACTCCCTGGACCACCTGAGGTCCTCAATCGCTGAGCGGAAACGATTTTTCACCAAAGCAGCTTTTTATGAAGAGGGGGAAAAACGGGCCACCTGTTGGCTAAAATCGCTAGCTCACAGCAATCCTCCCCAGCTATTGGAGCAATCCGTACATCATCTGGGCGTGTTGTCAATGACCCTGACCAGATTGTAATTGAACTGGCACACTTTTACTCAAAACTGTATGAAACCGGAGATGATTACTCCTCTGAATCTTTAGAGCATTATTTAGAGGGCATAGGGCTACTCACTTTGTTTAGCACAGCCAGTGCTGACCTGGAAGCTCCCATTACCCTGGAGGAATTTCAGGAGGCGGCCTGTTCATAGAAACATAGAAAAGTGACGGCAGAAAAAGACTGAGTAGTCCATCGAGTCTGCCCCTTTTTTTTTATTTGTTTTCTTTTTATATTTTTTTTTTTTTACATTAACCTTGTTGTCTGACTATGGATTTATGTTTATCCCAAGCATGTTTGAAGCCATTTGCTGTTGACTGTCTCACAACCTCTGTTGGTAGTTTATTCCAATCATCAACCACCCTTTCAGTAAAATAATACTTTCTAAGATTAGTTTTGAACTTCCCCCCAGTTAGTTTGAGGTCATGTCCCCGTGTTCTTGATTTGGGTTTCATATTGAAAAGACTGCCCTCCTGAATCTTATTCACCCCCTTGATGTATTTAAACGTTTCAATCATGTCTCCCCTCTCCCTTCTTTCCTCCAGACTGTACATATTAAGTTCCTGAAGTCGCTCTTGATATGTTTTATCCCCCAGACCTTTCACCATTTTTGTTACCCGTCTCTGAACTCGTTCTATTTTATCAATATCTTTTTGTAAGTGTGGTCTCCAGAACTGGACACAGTATTCTAAGTGAGGTCTCACTGTTCATTCCCAACATGCAAGGCTCCGGGAGGGGATGGTCTTCCCAGGGAGGTCTATACCACATATGGGGAGGCAATCTTACCCAGGCTCTTAGAGGTCTTGAATGTCTCACTGGAGTGGGGATGTCTGGACCCCAGCTCGTACAGACCAATATCATTACTGCAGTGTGATATTAAAATTCTGACCAAGGTCTTAGCATTAAGGTTGAACAAACATATTCTTACCATAATACACCCTGACCAGGCTGGTTTCATGCCTCAGAAGTCCACAGCCACCAACCTCAGATGCCTTTTTCTGAACATTCAAACCCAGGCAGATAATATGGGTCAGAGGGCTCTCCTTTCCCTGGATGCAAACACAGCATTCAACAGCATTAGCTGGCCGTATCTCTGGGCTGTCCTGTCCAAGTTTGGGTTTGGTCCCCGTTTTCTCTTCTGGGTCCTTCTTCTCTATGCCTCCCCGTGGGCAGCCATCGGACCTTTGCACTGGGCAGGGGAAAGAGGCAGGGTTGTCCCCTGTCCCCCCTGCTCTTTGCTATGGCCATAGAGCCTCTTGCTGCACTGATTCGGATCAGTGGACAGGTCACAGGCTTCCAATATGTTGCCTTACACGAAAAAATCATGCTGTACGCGGATGATATGCTGCTATTTTTGGGGGACACATCAGCCTCTCTGGAAGCCGCTATGTTCCTGATAGTGGAGTTCGGAAAGTTCTCCGGGCTCACTATCAACTGGACAGAATCGGCCCTGATGTTCCTAGACGATGCCCAGGGTCAGGTCAGACAGTTCACAAGCCCTATTCCCCTAGTTACCTCCTTTAAATACTTAGGCATTGTGATCTCACCAGTTCTCACAGACTACTGTTCCCTTTACATTCGTCCCCTACTGGGGCGCTTTAAAGATAAAATTAAAATATGGGGCAATTTAAAACTAGCCGGGAAAACCAATCTTATAAAAATGATACTCATGCCTCAACTCCTCTACCCCCTACATAACTCTCCAGTTGAAATCCCCCTCAAAATATATAGAATAGTGAATTCTGTTTTCAGGCAATTACTTTAGGGGGGTCCCTCCCCAGAGTGAAGCTGGAGCAGCTGCAATACCCAAAAAATGGGGGAGGCCTCGCACTCCCCAACCTGTGGCTTTACTATATGGCAGCCCAGCTCCAACACTTGGTGGGATGCATGTCCCCCCTCGCGAAAAACTCCTCCACCCAGTTTATGCGTGTGGGGGCTGGGGTGAAGTCTATCCCTGAGGGGTTGGAGGCGCAGGCCTTCCTTAAATCTAATAAACAACAGCCCACTTATAATCTTCTCCTGTGGAACAAGGTGAAACAACTTCAACATGTCACAGGATTTACTAGCTACAGTCCCATATGGGACAATCAAACTTACCCTGAGTTAGCAAAATTACAGCAGGGCCCCCGCTGGCGTGCCTGGGGAATATGCTTGCTCTCCCAAGTTTTCCAGAGGGGCAAACTTAAAACGTTCTCGGAACTTCAAACCACATTTAATAACCTTCCCCAGATGTTATTTTATTATCTTCAATTGGCGCATTCTGTCAAATCCCACTGGGACGGTATGGACTGGTCCCTCTCACCTACACCCATCTTCCACCTTATCCAAACGGTTACAGAAACAAAAGGATTTATCTCACAATGCTACAGCATGCTTCTTTCAGAACATTTAAAAGCCCACCCTATAAAAGCCATAGCTCAATGGGAGGCGGACGTGAGGGACCTGACGGGGGACCAATGGACAGAAGCCCTGCAGTCTGTTAATATGTGCTCCCTCAATGTATCTCAGAGGGTATCGCAACTCTATATACTACTTAGGGCACACTATACACCCGCTAGGCTGCACAGGATGGATGGCCAGACAGACTCGATGTGCATTAGATGCAGGCGAGGCGGGTGATCTCATCCATCTCCTGTGGCGGTGCCCTAAGTTGCACCGTTACTGGAAGGAGGTGGTCTCCACCATCAACGGAGTCTTCCAGGTGTCGATACCAATGAGCCCTATACCCTGCCTGCTTGAAATCCTGGAGGCTGAGATTCCTGAGGAATCGACATACCAAGCGATATCTAGAGCACTGTTTCAAGCCAGGAAGGTTATCCTTCTTAACTGGAAATCCTCAAACCCCCCATCCATCAAAACATGGATCACCCACATGGGAAACAAAGCTGGAGAGGTATATCTATCAACATAGGGGACGAGTACACAAATTTGTTAAATTATGGTCAGCTTGGCTTGAAGTACCCGGCCTGGCTCCCAGGGAGCTAGTTCTGAACAGAGTACTGCAGGGGTTGTAACAGAGTGGCAGCATAGAGTGGGAGGGAGTATGTACCTTAGAAATGAATGTCGATAATTGGATTGAGCTGAAAATGTATATTTTTTGGGGGAAGTTAACTAAATGTACCAAATATGATTGGTGGTTGATCTATCAATATGCTGGGTGGTGGTTGGTATGTCCTTTGTCTTCTTTTACTTATGTATTCTCTATGTACAACCCGAAGGTTTCAATAAAATCTTTTTTCTGATTAAAAAAAAACAAAACATGACAATGATCCAAAACACAAGGCCAAGTTGGCCTGTCATTGGCTACAGCAGAATAAAGTGAAGGTTCTGGAGTGACCATCTCAGTCTCCTGACCTCAATATCATTGAGCCACTCTGTGGAGATCTCAAACATTCAGTTCATGCAAGACAGCCCCAGAATTTCCAGGAACTGGAGGCTTTTTGCCAAGAGGAATGGGCAGCTTTACCATCTGAGAAGATAAAGAGCCTCATCCACAAATACCACAAAAGACTTCAAGCTGTCATTGATGTTAAAGGGGGCAATACACGGTACTAAGAACTGGGGTATGTAAACTTTTGATCAGGGTCATTTGGGTAGTTTCTGTTGTCATTATGATTTAAAAAGAGTAAACACAGCTGATTGATAATAAATGGCTTCAGCCAAACACTAACCATGAGTGAAAGAAATGTTTTTGTGTTCTCATTCATATTCTCTGAAAAATGGCCAAGAAATCATAAATTCTGCCATGGTATGTAAACTTATGAGCACAACTGTATATCAATGCATTTTTTTTTAAATATTGTTTTTAAAGGAGTAGTGATTTTAATGATGCCTAAAGTGAAACAATAAAAATGAAAAATTCCTTTAAATATAGTGCCTGGGGTGTCCCCTTAGTCTGCCTGTAAAGTGGCACATCTGTACCATGTATAGAACCTGCTGCAGCAAGACTGATATTTCTAAAGAAAGCCAAATTATAGTACACTCTGGCCAAGATTAACAATTTTCTTTTAGATAAAGTCTGGTGTCAGCTTGGGTCATAGAGGATGAGGATGGATGGTTTAGTAAGCCAGTCCACCACCTCCTCTACATGCTGTGGCTGGATAGCGCGGGCAACATCACTAAACAGAGACAAATGTGCCCTGCCTGAGGATGGACCATGTCTACCTTTGCCTGTGGACACAGACACTGCTGGCCCCCTCATAGTGGCATGGGAACGTCTGCCTCTCCTTGTTGGGCTTCCAGACATGATTGGGGGGGCTTATTGCACAAATTTAATAGAAACTGGGAAATGACACTTGTGTAGCGCCCCCATAGTGATAGGTGCGTTTTGTAGTGAGTTTTTGGTAGGAGAGGCAAAATTTAGTCAGGCCTGACTATAAGTGCAGTGGCTCATGGAGTGTCTGGAGACAGAAGGAAGGAACACACCTTGGAGTTTCCTCCCCCTTGAGCAGAGAAGGTTCTGGAGAGGGGGATGGATGAGGAGGTATCCCCTCCTGATGTATGACAAGGAGTCCTGATCAATCTATAGTCTGGATTGGCAGGGGGCAGGCCTCCTTAAATACAGCATTCTGCCAGCAGGGGGGTGGAGAGCACCGGGTGGAAGATGTAGCAGAGGTGCCGTGGAGGCCTTTACCTGGGAGGGAGCCCCCAGTCTGGGGGGGGGGGGGCTTGAGGCCTGGAGACTCGGGTGCATCCAGGAGTGGAGTGGATTGAACTGCATTTCCTCTAGTGTCATTGTGTGGCCCCGTGTCCTCTGACACACCCTAGGACTGAATAGTTTTTTCCTATGCTGGGAGCCCCATTGAGGTATTTGTAAATTATAATCATATCCCCCCTTAAGAGATGCGATGCTTAAGGTAGCATAACATAGCGATTCACAAATGCCTCAATGGGGATCCCAGCATAGGAAAAAAATGACTCAGTCCTAGGGAGTGCCAGAGGACATGGGGCCACACAATGACACTGGAGGAAAGGCGGTTCAACCATAGGCTGCACAAGGGGGGTTCTTCACTGCCAGGGCAATAAGGATGTGGAACTCTCTCCCACAGTTGGTGGTGACTGTGAGGATATTTTAAAAAGACGGATGTTTATCTTCAAGAACACAGGATACAGGGATATGAGAAATAATTATAGATACTGACACACATGCACCTACACAGGTTGAACTGAATGGACTATTGTCTTTTTTTCAACCTTACCTACTATGTAACTATGAATGCTGCCATGGATTGGCGCCAGCAAAGGAAAATTATGGTGAGTATTTGATACAATTTTCCATTTTAAAACATTCACAACTAGAGATGGGCCCAATGTTCGAGTCGAACGGGTGTTTGTTTGTTCGTTGACCAAACGAACAAACAGGGTGCTCGCGGGAAGTTCGCCCCACCGCAAGCATCCCATAATGCACTGCAATATCGCAGTGCATTGATTGCAGTACATTACGGTACATTGCAGTACAGTAGACTGAGTACAAAGACAAGTGTGTCTTGCCTATAGTCAAGCATGGTGGTGGGAGTGTCATGGTCTGGGGCTGCATGAGTTCTGCCGGAACTGGGGTGCTACTTTTCATTGAGGGAACCATGAATGCCAACATGTACTGTGACATACTGAAGCAGAGCATGATCCCCTCCCTTCGGAGACTGGACCGCAGAGCAGTATTCCAACATGATAACAACCCCAAACACACCTCCAAGATGACCACTGCCTTGCTAAAGAAGCTGAGGGTAAAGATGATGGACTGGCCAAGCATGTCTCCAGACCTAAACCCTATTGAGCATCTGTGTGGCATCCTCAAACAGAAGGTGGAGAAGCGCAAGGTCTCTAACATCCACCAGCTCCGTGGTGTCGTCATGGAGGAGTGGAAGAGTACACCAGTGGCAACCTGTGAAGCTCTGGTGAACTCCATGCCCAAGAGGGTTAAGGCAGTGCTGGAAAATCATGATGGCCACACAAACTATTGACACTTTGGGCCCAATTTAGACATTTTCACTTAGGGCTGTACTCAGAGGCGTAACTAGAACCTTCAGGGCCCGGGTGCAAGAAATTAGGAAGGGCCCCCCTGACCTCTGGCCAGGGCCCTTCCCTCTTCTTGCTGATCCTGGGGCCCTTTACTCCTATCACGGGTCCCTTTATTATGGTCCCGCAGCGGGACCCTGGGAACAGCAGAAGACAAGTAAACTAGATAGGAGGGGCGGCAGGGGCAGCATACTGAGGAACCAATCTCCTGCATTAGGAGGAAAATTGGAATGAATAAAACTTCTAAATGCCACCCCCTGCCATCACTCCTATCCAGGTGTACAAGGGAAGCACATGGGCCCCCTGGAGCATGGGGCCCGGTTGCAATCGCAACCCCTGCAACCCCTATCGTTACGCCCCTGGCTGTACTCACTTTTGTTGCCTTCTTTTGTTGCCAGTGGTTTAGACATTAATGGCTGTGTGTTGAGTTATTTTGAGGGGACAGCAAAATTACACTGTTATACAAGCTGTACACTCACTACTTTACATTGTAGCAAAGTGTCATTTCTTCAGTGTTGTCACATGAAAAGATATAATAAAATATTTACAAAAATGTGAGGGGTGTACTCACTTTTGTGAGATACTGTAATACATTGTACTGCAGTGTATAACACAGTGTAGTGTAGTGTGAATAACACAGTGTTGTGGTGCTACTGAAGTGTTGGTGTGTACAACATGTCTGTGTCACCACTGATCCCATTTTTTTTCATTAATAATTTTTTTTTGTTTCATTTTTATTTATTTTTTTGCAGTATCAAGTTCTGTTGCTGCATTATTAGTAATCCCCCTTCTGTGTCATAGGTGTTATTCCTTCTGCGTTAGCACAGCAGTGGTATACTTTTTTTTTTTTTTTGGTGGCGCAGAAGCACTAAGAATATTTAGGGCATAATTGCTATCCCCCCTTCTGCGTTGCAGTTGTTCCTCTTTCTGTGTTAGCAGTGGTTCCCTTTTTTTTTTTTGGGCTTTTGGAATTTTAGTTCCAGCAGCAGCAGTAAAAAAAAAAAAAACATTCTCCATAATTGCTGTTCCTTCTTCCTTCCTTCCTTCCTTCCTTCTCCTTTCACAGATGGTCTTCCTTCTGTGTCACCACTGGTTTTTTTTTGTCCATCCTTAATTTTAATTACATTTATTTTATTTTAGTTTTTGCAGAAGCAGCAGACCCTTATTTGCTTTATTACATTACAACTATAATAAAATGGTTTATAGTCTAACCAAGTAAAAAGTATTGCACCCAAGCACCATATTCCCATCCCACACTCTATAATAAAAAGTTATCAAAATCCCCCCCAAAAATCCTCATTATGTCCAAAAGGCCCACAAGGAGAGGCAGACGCGCCCAGGCCACTAAAAGAGGGCAAGCAGCCTCTGTGTTTACAGTGAAAAGTGGTGATCGCGAACATGGTGCATCCTCTGCAGGTGGGGCATGCTTATCCTTTTTTTTTGCAGTGCTGACCGTGTTATTGAGCCACAATACCCAGAAGAGGCTCAATTTTTGTTCTGCACTTGTTTGACAGATGCATGTAATTTTTAATTTTTTTTTACTAATTTTTAACAGCAGGGCCCGTTCCTGCACCCAGCAAGAGTAACTGTGAGGGGTTACAGTGTTCAGGCGCCACTAGGGATGGGCCAACGGTTTGGGCCGAGCATAAGTTTGGCCTGAACATCACCCATTCAGGTACTCGCCTAACACCCAAACTTTCTTGGCATGTAATGAGATGTTCGCCTGCTGAGTGGACAGTCAATAGGCTGTTAAGGCTTTCCCACTGAGAACTAAATTAAGAAAAAAAATTGAAAAAAAAAGAATGTAAATGAAAAAAAATTGGTCTGGTATGGATTTTAACTACTTCCCTACTGGCGCATTGTAAGATGATGCTAGCAGGAACACTCCATCCCTCCTGCAGCCCATCAGAGTACCCGAGTACTTGTTTCCAGTCCATTAGATTACCCGATTACCTATCTGCAGTCATCAGAGTACCTGAGGACCTATCTGCAGCTAATGCCTCATAAAATATACCTTGGGGTGTTTTCTTTCCAAATTTTGTGGGTAATTCCACTTTACTGGTGCTCCGGGACCATCAAAAGTGTGATAGGTAGGAATGAAATTAGATGTGTAATTTATGCTCCTAGAACGTCATATGGTGCCCCCTGCATGTTTGGCCTCTGTTTGTGGCCAGGCTGTGAAAAAGTCTAACACATGTGGTATCGCCATACTCAGGAGGAGTAGCAGAATGTATTTTAGGGTGTAATTGGAAGTATGCATATGCTGTGTGTGAGAAATAACTTGTTATGACAATTTTGTGTAAAAAAAAAAAAATAATAATAATTTCTTCATTTTCCCAAGAATTGTGGGGAAAAAACAAAATAAAAAAAAACAAAACAAAAGAAAAACAGAGTGGGGTCCCACCCAAAATCCATACCAGGCCCTTGGGTCTGGTATAGATTTTAAGGGGAACTCCATGACAACATTTAAAAAAAAATGGCGTGGGTTCCCCCCAAAATCCATACCGGACCCTTATTCGAGCATGCAGCCTGGCAGGCCAGGAAAAAGGGGGGGGGTGAGGCCCCCCCCTCCAGAACTATACCAGGACCTTGTCCGCATGTTGATGGGGACAAGGGTCTCTTCCCAAAAAACCTGGCCTGTGGTTGTCGGGGTCTGCGGGCGGGGGGCTTATCGGAATCTGGAAGTCTCTTTAACCACTTGCTGACCAGCCGCTGTCATTATATGGCGGCAGGTCGGTTCTCTTGCGCAAATCGCCGTAGCTGTAAACAAGGCAGGTCCCCGTTCTGTCAGGGGACAATTACGAAATTTGCAGCAAAAAGAACTTGACGCACTTGCGGAACATGACGCAATTGCGGAACTTGACGCAATCGGGTAATTGCGCAACTTGGTAACGGTGCTCCACCAATGCACCGTTGGTCTCGGACGGAGAGATGTTTTTGAGAAACTTTTCTCTCCTCCTCCCTCTCTTCGTACCAATAGGTGTGTGCCTTACCACCCAGAGCCACCGGCGGCACTGTGTGGATATGTCCCCCTATCTTGGGGATTTTCCAGCATGGCCGCCGTTGACTCAGTGCCCATAAACACCGCGTCATTTCCGTCGCGGAAATTTATGGAGCATGCGCTGCAGGACCTTCTTGTCTGTGGCTCGCCGATGACATCAGACACCGGTGCGGCGGGAGTAGGATAAAACGGCTGTATCAGCCGCCATTCTCTGATGGAAGCAGGTAGGAGAGAGACAAGCCTAGTCTCTGCTCCCCCTCCAGTATTTGACTACCAGGTTCCAGTCTTTTTCAGTAAGAGTATATTTTCTTGTCTTCATTGAGGCTTCCTGCAGGCATTGGGGAAAGGAAAGGTGGGGTTCTCAAGATGTTTTGGTTTACCTCCCTCCAAACCCTATATGCCTATTGTAGCAAGAAAGGTGCCTCTTTCTTTCTCCGTTTTTCTATACTGCCCATTGTTTCCATTTTTTACCTAACATATATATATTTATAATTGATTTATTTATTCCCCCCAGACCTTGCTTGGGCAGCTTGTTTTGCACCTGTCCTTACAGACTCATCCTTTCCAGCAAGCTCTTCTGTTCACCAGTACTGACCTAAATTACATCTTCTGTGCCAGGAATTTGGGAAAAAGAGAGCCTAATTTGTGCTTGGTTACACATCCATCCATGAGAGATTTTGGGGGAATCACGCCATCTTTTCTGCTAGATCGGTGGAAAACAGACTCTATTGGTCCTTTTTTTTTGTTTTGTTTTAATCTTTGGAAACATCAAAAGGTAACAACAACAATTGGGCAGCTTTAGGATTTACTTCCATCTTGAAGCTAACTTCACTTAGTCATATATATATATATATATATATATATATATGTCCTTTTATAGGCATCTTTATATCCTTTACTCCTATGGTTCCTATACGCTGCTGCTGTTGGGCTCAGGGCCTTAAAGCTACTTGATCCTTATTGTGATACACCTCCGATTCTGGGAAATTTGGGTTGGTTTTGTTGGTGTCATTCAGCCACTGAACAAAAGGGGGGGGGGGGGATTATTATGACAATGGTATATGAATTTCTTTACAAAATGTATGTGCTTGTTTCTGAAATGTTTGTATTATATGTTTACTATGTCTCTCTTTATTCATAGTCAGCTCCAAATAAGTCTCCTGAGGAAGCCCCAACTGTGGGTGAAACATGTTGAGCCTGGTTTAGCTGACTTACTGTATGTTTCATTTCCTTATGAGGATGTTGCAATATTTTTATGTAGAAACAATTTTAATGTTTGTATATCAATAAAACATGAGAATTTTTATTCAATGCATTTGATTTTATTGGCACCGTGAAAGTCCTCTGAGCCACACCGGGTTCATTAAAAAAACATTGTTCTTTATTCTATTTCATTGGGACCTGGTGCCATTTGGGCCTTCCCTCTTGCTCATTTATACATCAATAATTTCTTTTGGTGTTCAATCACCTTGTTCCTCTCCTTTGAGCAATTGGGTGGTCCAAATATTTCTAATCACATATAGATTGAAACGCAAAATGTAATTTCCTAAATCGATATAAATTGTCTATAGTAATATGATTAATTGGATTTTGATTTTTATAATATTCAGATTTTGTTAATTTGATATTTTTGGATTCTCATCTTTTTGTGCTAGTTCCTATCTATTGTTCTTGTATCATTCTCACTGTCCTGTCCAAATGACTAACTATTGTGGAAATGCATTTGATGGTCTGATGGACCAGATCCACCAGTCTCAAAATGCAGTAGAGGCAGGTATCTCTATGGAAAGATAATTTTTACGACTTCAAAGGATGTTGGAAAAAAAGTCTCACCTATACTGGAATAAAAAATATTTTCTTATATATATTGGAGAAGGTATCTTGGGGTCTTAGAATTCAAATATTCCCCAATATTCCCAAGGTTGAACCAGAACTTCAAAACATATGGGAGGAGAATTTACAGGCATGCTCCACCACCATGATGGAGCTGCTTTGTCATTATTACTCCAGAGAGCTTGAAGCCGTTGATTGATAAATTGATACACTATATAAGGACAAACACCAATTGACCTTGGAGTCGGTCTTCCCATTAAGGGAGATCACCCTCAAGGCCAATTTGAAAAAATCTGTATCAGAGATTTTGTCAACTAAGGAGAAAAAATTTCTTAGGGATAAATTGTCTTATGATAACAACCAAGCATATAATTGGTCGCGTTCGAAAAACAGGAAACGAGGATTCTTTAAACCTTCAGGCTCCTATACAGTGCCACATGATCCTAATGACTCTGACACTTCTCCTTTCTCTTCCGCAGCTTCATCTCTAGGCCACAATCGTACTAATCGTAATATGGGCTCGAAGCCACTAAAACGGAAAAACAGCACAGGTAACACGTCGGCACCCAAGCACGCTCCCAATATGAGCTATGATAATTCAAACACACGTTCCACACATCTGAAATCCAACACGCCAATTTCCACAACCTACACCAATCCTATCACAAACTCCCAGATGGGTGGTTCAGGTCCCACCAGCACACCCGTCCACCCCCCTCCAAATCCCGCACAATCGGGTCACCCAAACGGCAACACTTCACTGGAGGTACGTCCGGCTCCGATTTTTTTGCAGGCACATCCAGACCCCAAGAAAATGTTCAATGGGGATCAAGGGAATCAAAAGACCCCTGCACGGAAACCCAATTCCAAGTAATACATTTATCATCCTATCCTCTTTCTCCCCCTCAATTGGAAGTTTTCAGTCTAGGCCTTACCTTTTGTCCCACTCAAAGGGTAGATCCATTTGAATTAATTACAGATCTGATTCTTTTCTCCCGAAGGCTAATGTTCAAGGTTATGTATGACAGAAATTCTCGTCATTCTGTCACCCAGCCCTTGAGCAGCCCTCTTTGGCAGGATTTTACTATCAATGACCTAAGAGCACTTGATGACTTGATGGATTTATGGTAGGAGGGTCATGTGGACAGGGATCCCCCTGATCCCTTGGGGGAAGTCCCTAGCCCCCCGAGACCCAGGGTACCCCTGACCGCTGACCCCAACCAATTTCCCATACTCCAACACTACAAACCCAAATCTCACAGATTTCCAGCTTTGCAAGGAAATCCCAACATTTGGGCGTTCACCCAACAGGTCACAGCAGAGATGCAAAAAAACAATTGGAGAAAAAATTCTTCTTCAAATCTTTCTCCAGCCCATAGTGAGGCAATTAAATCACTTGAAAAAATGAAAAACATTGTGATAAAACCTTCTGATAAGGGAGGAAATTTGGTTGTAATGAATCAAGCGCAGTACGAGGGGATGGTGATGGACCTCCTCAAGAATAGGGAATGGTACAAGAAGGTATCTACAACTCATAATCAGCACATTCAGTTAAGATACAGAAAATTAATTGAAACGGCCTATCATAAGAATCGAATTGACAAAAAAACTGTGAATTTCTAAATATTAAACACCCAAAAACACAGACGCTCTACGCATTACCAAAATTCACAAAAATTTAGTTTGTCCACCAGGATGACCAATTGTGTCCGGCAATGGCTGCCTTACGGAGACAGCTAGTCAACTAGTGGATGATCACCTTTGTCCACATGTCTTAGCTTTACCTTCCTATTTGCAGGACACAAGTGATCTCCTAAGAACCCTTGAGGGCATACATGTTCCCTCGGATTCGTGGTTGGTAGCCATAGATGTAGAGGCCTTGTATAATTCAATACCTCACAAAAAGGGTATTGAGGTCATCAGGTCCTTTCTAATTGAGCGTCCGGACACCTCATGGCCCTACAATCAATTTGTTTTGGATTTGTTGTACTTTATTTTAAGTAATAGCATATTCATGTTCAGTGGTTCCCACTTCCTCCCGGTGCAGGGCTTAACGATGGGGACTAAGTGTGCCCCATCCTACGCCAATCTGTACCTGGGGGGTGGGAACGAGATGTGTTTTTCAGAGATGAATTACAGGAATCTTTTGCCAAAGTTCTACAATGGCAAAGATTCATAGATGATATATTCATGGTCTGGACAGGTACTTTGGAGGAACTTATGTCCTTCATGGATGATTTGAGGATTAATACATTTAATCTCAAATTCACCATGGAGTGTCACCAACAATCACTGAACTTTTTGGATGTAAGGATTTTTATCCATCCAGATGGAACGGTGGGATCTACCCTATATCAGAAACCATATAGTGGCAATTCCATCTTACATGCCCATAGTTCTCATCCCAAATCCTTAGTTACCAATATCACTTACGGCCAATATCTCAGTTTGAGGAGAAATTGTAGCCGTGAGGAGAATTTTGAAGAGGAAGCAAAGGCCCTACAGAAACGTTTACTGAAGAGAGGCTATAGCAGAAATTGCCTTAAACGTGCTTATAGAAAAGCAAAAATTCCTAGTAGGCAGTACTTGCTTCAAAACAAAAGAAAATCTGAACCTGAAAATGTTGTGAGAGTCATTACCAGATTCTCAGGTCAACACCAACAGGTTAGATGAATTTTTGAGAAATATTGGTATTTACTGATGGCAGACGATTCTGTCTCCAAACATCTTAAAACACACCCAGAAATTACGTATAAGAGATCCAGATCTTTAAGAGACAGATTGGTACATAGTCACCATATGTCAAGTACTGACAAGATTGTTAGACCTCCAGGTACTTTCCCATGTGGAACATGTAACTATTGTAGATATATTTTTGCATCCACATCCATTGTTCTACCCAATGGTCGAACTTATAAACCGCGGTCCAGGGCTGATTGTCAGTCCATAGGTATCATTTATATTATGTTCTGTGATTGTGGAGCGTTTTATATTGGTAAAACAAAGAGACCCTTTTTCAACCGAATAGAGACCATGTGTCACTAGTGGCAAAAAAGAAAATGGAAACCCCTATAAGTAGACACATGGAGTTATACCATCATTTTAATTGCAAAATGATGCACTTTTTTGCTTTAGAAGATATCCCTCCAAATGAAAGAGGAAAAGGTAAAACATCAAAAGGAAATGGAAACATCAAAAGGTAAAAACAACAATTGGGCAGCTTTAGGATTTACTTCCATCTTGAAGCTAACTTCACTTAGTCTTTTTGGGAGTTTATTTACTTATGTAATTCAATACATGTAATCTTTCATAGGTATCTTTATATACTTTACTCCTATGGTTCCTATACGCTGTTGCCGCTGTTGGGCTCAGGGCCTTAAAGCTACTTGATTCTTATTGTGATACACCTCAGGTTCTGGAAAATTTGGGTAGGTTTTGTTGGTGTCATTCAGCCATTGAACAAAAGGGGGGGAAAAATTATTATGACAATGATATATGAATTGCTTTACAAAATGTATGTGCTTAAAAAAACAAACAAAAAAAAAAAACCAGAGTGGGGTCCCACCCAAAATCCCTACCAGGCCCCTTGGGTCTGGTATAGATTTTAAGGGGGACGCCATGGCAACATTTAAAAAAAAAAAAAAAAATGTCGTGGGTTCCCCCCAAAAACCATACCAGATCCTTATTCGAGCATGCAGGAAAGGGGGGGGGGGTGAAGCGAGATTGTGCACTGTGAGCGCGCTCGCTGTGTCCGGGGGGGGGGGGGCCAGGGAGCGGGTAGGGTGG
>BLSH010329371.1:197192-212833 GCA_018402905.1 Glandirana rugosa
AAAAAAAAAAAAAAAACGTTTTAACAGCGAGAAAAATATATTTTTTTTTTTTTTAACCACATCAGCCCCGGAAGGATTTCCCAGTTTAGGACCAGAGCACTTTTTGCAATTTGGCACTGTGTCGCTTTAACTGACAATTGCGCGTTCTTGCAAAGTCCTTTTTTTCCCACAAATAGAGCTTTCTTTTGGTGGTATTTGATCACCTCTGCGTCATTTCTGATCACTGCTATAAATACAAAAAGAGCGACAATTTTGCAAAAAAAAAAAAAAAAACAATATTTCTTACTTTTTGCTAAAATACAAATCTAAAAAAAAAAAAAATATAAAAAAACATTTTTTTCCATCGGTTTTGGCCGATTTATACTCTACCTCATATTTTTGGTAAAAAAAAAAAAACGCAATCGGCGTTTATTGATTGGTTTGCGCAAAAGTTGCTGCGTTTACGAATGATGAGAATTCATTTCTGGGGTTTTTAATTTTTTTTAAATTTTACTAGTAATGGCAGCGATCTTTTTTTTATCGGTACTGCAATATTGCGGCGGACATGTCGGACCATTTTGACACTTTTTTGGGACCATTGGCATTTATGCAGCGATCAGTGCTATGAAAATGCACTGATTACTGTGTAAATGCCATTGCCAGTGAAGGGGTTAACCTGGAGGGGGTGCTCTAAGGGTTAACTGTGTTCCCTCATTGTGTTCTAACTGTATGGGGGCTGGGCTGGCAGGGGGAGGGGAGTGATCACGGCTTCCATATACAGGAAGCCTGTGATCACATCCCTTCCCCCTCTGTCAGAACGGAGATCTGTGTTTACATACATGGACCTCCGTTCTCTCACTGAGGGGGAACCATCGCGGGTAGCAGGCGGTTTGCGATAACAAACCACTTTGCCACCGTCTAATTGCAGCGGGCGGTCGGCAAGTGGTTAAATGGAAACGCCTGTAAACGAAACGCTCCTAGACATGATTTACAGCGTTTAGAAGCTGTTTGGCGTTTCAAATGCCTCTGAACTGGCGTCTTAACCCTTTTTTTTGCGTTTAAAAAAAAAAACTCTCTAAACTCAACTGCCTGGAAATGACCTTAAATGACCCTTTGTAAATGTATTGATAAGATAACATAGAGGAGAGTTCAGGGGCAGCTGAAAAAAACACCCAAATGCCTCTAAACGTCTGTTTACCAGCAGCAGTGTAAATGAGGCCTTAGATTGGTCATGCCCCTGCCAGCCCAGCCCCCACACAGTTAGAACATAGTGAGGGAACACACTTAACCCCTTGATCATCCCCTAGAGTTTAACCCCTTCCCTGCCAGTGACATTTATACAGTAATCAGGGGCTCTGATCGCTGTATAAATGTCATTGGTCCCAAAAAAAGTGTCAAAATTGTCCGATCTGTCTGCCGCAAGTACCCCTACCCATTCACCAAAAAAGTGTCAAAAAGTAATAACCATAGGAAACAGTTTTTGACAAGTCCTATATTCAAAAAGAAAAAAAAAAATAATGTCCCTCGATGTAATCCATCGTCAATCACGCCACCCACAAAAAAAACAAAACCTCGCTGTCATCTTTTGGGAGGCCTCTGGCCATCTGCCTCCTCTCTGCTTTGACAACTCTTATATAGGCAAGGAGCAGGGCCACCTAGCTATGTCACCCGTTAGCACCACCCCCTTCTGATGTCACGTGATGTCATGTGAGCTGAAGGGCCTGGTATGGAGTGGGGAGGACTCCACGCCATTTTTTTAAATCTGCATTGCCGGGAGCTGGCAATACATTACAGCTGCAAGCAAGTTTAAATTACATTTTTTTCCTTTAGAAATGTCATTATTACTGAGGCATGTTCTATACAATCGCACAGATGTGTCACTTTACAGGCAGACTAAGGGGGCCCCCAGGCACGATATTTAAAGGAATATTTCATTTTTATTGTTTCACTTTCACCACTTACCAGCCGGGGCCCTTTTTTACATTTGTTGGTTACAAGTTAAAAACAGTTTTTTTTGCTGAAAATTACTTAGAACCCCCAAACATTATATTTTTTTTTTCAAACACCCTAGAGAATAGAATGGCGATCGTTGCAATACTTTTTGTCACACGGTATTTGTGCAGCGGTCTTTCAAGCGTGTTTTTTTTGGAAAAATTTCACTTTTTTGAGTTAAAAAATAAGACAACAGTAAAGTTAGCCCAATTTTTTTGTCCGGTACTTAAAAATCTCCATAGGTGACGCTTTAAAAATTTTTTAACGGTAACCAGGTTAGAGGTGTGGAGGAGGTCTTTTGCTAGAATTATTGCTCACACTCTGGCGATCGCAGCGATACCTCACATGTATCGTTTTCATATGCAGGCACGACTTACCTATGCGTTTTCTTTGCTGCGCGAGCTCACGGGGACGGTGACGCTTTAATTTTTTTTATTTTATTTTTAACTGTTCCTTTAAAAAAAAAATTCTGATCACTTTTATTGCTATCACAAGGGATGTAAACTTCCCTTGTGATAGTAATATATGGTGACAGGTACTCTTTATGGAGTAAAAGAGTCTAAAAGACCCTCATCCCTCTTTTGCACTTCGCCAAAAATGGCGATTCTGAATACTGTCATTTTTTTTTTTTAAAACCGGCGCCGTTAGCCGCCGAGTAAACCGGAAGAGACATTATGACGTCGCTTTCCGGAATTTGCCGAAGGAGACCAGATTCCGGCTTCTATCAGGTCTTCTCTGAGCCGGAGGATGTGCTGGATCATAGCTCCGGTCTCCCGGTGGGACGGGAGGCCGTAAAAGAGCGGCGGAAGGCGGCAGCAGGGGGGGAATGTCCCCTCCCTCCCCCGGGGATAACGATCGAGCGGCTCCCAAACTGGATCAGCCGTTATCCCCGGATAGCCGGCCGTCCGCTCTAAAAAACAGTACTGGAATATAGCCTGCAGCTGCAGACTATATCCCGGTACAGACTCTCAAAGTAGCCGCCGCCTATTTACGGCGCTGGGGGTGATGTGGTTAAGCATCATTAAAATCACTGCTCCATCATTTTAAAAACATATTTTTGCATTGATACATGTCCCCTAGGGCAGTACACAGGTCCCCATAAACGTTTTATGGCAATAACTTGCATATAAGCCTTTAAAATGAGGACTTTGGATTTTTCATGTTCGTGTCCTACAGACCTTTGATAGGGTTTGCATGTTCGCTAGAACTTTTTTCCTGTTCGAGATGCTCTGGTGTGAACCGAACCGGGTGGGGGGGAAGTTCGGCCCTTCCTTATTCACAACTAAAGATGGGCTTGGAAGCCTTCACAACTCCACATGCCCTATCCTGCCAGGAAGCTGACACTGCGCCGTGCTAATCACAGGCAGTGAGACATTTCCTGCTCCGCGACTGCACAGATCGGGAAATGTCTCACTGCCTGTGATTAATGTGGCACAGTGTCAGCTTCCTGGCAGTCTCGGGCATGTGGAGTTGCGAACACGCCCAAGCCCATCCTTATTCACAACTCTCTATTCAGGCTGCATTCACACCTGAGAGAAGGAATTTTCAGGCATTTTTATTTGAGAGTTTTTGAGCATTTGTAGAAGTGTATTCCGAACCGTTTTACAGCTGTAGGTGTTTTTGTTTAGCCAATAGAACACACTAGGGGATGAAGAGCTGCTGTTTGAGCAGAAAACCACGCAATTGGAACTTTACGCAAATCGGGAAGAACTGCAAATTGACGCAATCGGGTAATTGCGCAACTTGCTGCAACTGGAACTTGATGCAATCGGGTAAATGCAGAACGTGACGCAATCGGGTAATTGTGGAATTTGCCAAGATTGGAACTTGATGCAATCGGGCAATTGCGGAACTTGCAGCGATTGGCACTTGACGCAATCGGGTAATTAAGGAACGTGCTGCGATCGGCACGTGACACAATCAGGCAATTGCCGAACTTGGTGAAATTGGGAAATTGCGCAACGTACCGCGATCAGAACTTGACGCGATTGTGGAACCTGATGCAATCGGGTAATTACGGAATTTGCTGCAATTGCGGAACTTAACGCAATCGGGTAATTGTGGAATTTGCCGCGATCGGAACTTGACGCAATTGCGGACCATGATGCAATTGCAGAACGTGACACAATTTGGTAATTGCACAACTTGCCATGATAGGCACTTGTTGCAATTGGGTAATTGCGGAACGTGCCGCGATCGGCACTTGACGCAATCGGGCAAATGCCGAACTTGATGCAATCGGGAAATTGCGCAACTTGCCAGGATTGGAACTTGATGCAATTGCAGAACTTGATGCAATTGCGTAATTGAGGAACTGGATGCCATTCGGAACTTAATGCAAATCGGAAAATTGCGGAACTTGACTCAATTGCAGGACTTGAAGCAATCGGGCAATTACGGAACTTGAAGCAATTGCGGAACTTGACACAATTGGGCACTTATGGAACTTGATGCAACTGCGGAACTTGACGCAATCGGGTTATTGCAGAATTTGCAGCGATCAGAACTTGGCGCAATTGGGAACATGATGCAAATGCGGAACTTAACACAATCGGGTAATTGCGGAACTTGCCGCAATCGGGTAATTGCCATAATCTGGTAATTGCATAGCTTGCCGTGATCGGAACTTGACGCAATTGTGGAACTTGATGCAATCGGGTAATTGCGAAACTTACCGCAATTGGTTAGATCGGAACTTGAAGCAATTGTGGAACTTGACACAATGGGGTAATCGCAATAGGAACTTGAAGCAATCAGACAATTGCAGAACTTAGCGCAATTGGGTAATTGCAGAATTTGCCGCGATCTGAACTTGACACAATTGCAGAACTTGATGCAATCTGGTAATTGCGCAACTTGCAGCGATCGGAATTTGATGCAATTGGGTAATTGCGGTACTTACTGCGATCGGAACTTGATGCAATTGTGGAACTTGACGCAATCGGGCAATTGCGGAACTGGACACAATCTGGTAATTGAGGAATTTGTCGCGATCGGAACTTGACACAATTGTTGAACATGACGTAATCGGGTAATTGCACAACTTGCCGCAATCGGAATTTGCAGCGATCGGAAATTGACGCAATTGCGGAATTTGACGCAATTGGGCAATTGTGAAAATTAATGCAGTCGGAAAATTGCAGAACTTGACACAATCGGGGAAATACGGAACTTGACGCAATCGGGTATTTACGAAATTTGCAGCGATCGGAACTTGACGCAATTGTGGAACATGGCGCAAATCCGGTAATACCAGAACTCGATGCAATAAGGTAATTGCGCAACTTGCCGCAATCGGAACTTGACGCAATCGGGTAATTGAGGAATTTGCTGCGATCGGAATTTGCGGCAATCTGGTAATTGCGCAACTTGCCACAATCGGAACTTGGCGCAATTATGGAATCTGCTGCAATTGGGTAATTGCGGAACGTGACGCAATTGGGCAATTGCCGAACTTGACGCAATCTGAAAATTGCAAAGATTGGAACTTGACGCAATTGCGGAACTTGATGCAATTGGGTAATTGCGCAACTTGCCACGATCAGAACTTGACGCAGTTGCGGAACAGGACACAATTACGGAACATGAAACAATTGGGTAATTACGAAATTTGCAGCAAATGGAACTTGACGCACTTGCGGATCATGACGCAATTGCGGAACTTGACGCAATCGGGTAATTGCGGAACTTGACGCAATCAGAACTTGACGCAATTGTGGAACTTGCCGCAAATCGGGTAATTGTGGAAGATGACGCAATCGGGCAATTGCAGAACTTGCCGCAATTGGAAATTGAAGCAATTGGACAATTGCAGAACTTGCCGCAAATGGAACTTGACACAGTTTTTTTAAAATAACATCACTTTGCACAATCGGAACTTGGCGCAATCAGGAATTTCCGCAACTTTGCGCAATCGGAACTTGCAAAAATCAGGTAATTGCACAACTTGCTGCAATCAGAACTTGCAGCATTTCCCGATTGCTCCAAGTTCAATTGCGCAAAGTGACATAAAAAAATTGCGTCAAGTTCCGGTTGCAGCAAGTTGTGCAATTACCGGATTTCGGCAAGTTCCGATTGCGTCAAATTGCGGAAATTTTCCCGAAAACCCTGGGCTGTGGTTGTCGGGGTCTGCAGGCGGGGGGCTTATCGGATTCTGGAAGTCTCTTTAACCACTTGCTGACCAGCTGCTGTCATTTTATGGCGGCAGGTCGGCTCTCTTGCGCAAATCGCCGTAGCTGTACGGCGGTCCTTGCATAAGAGATAGTGGGCGCACGCGTGCCCGCGGGTCAGGCGTACTCGATGCCCGCCGGTGACCCACGATCACCTACTACAGAGGCAGAACGGGGATCTGCCTATGTAAACAAGGCAGATCCCCGTTCTGTCAGGGGACAGGACACTGATCTACTGTTCCCAGTGATCAGGAACAGTTAGGCTCCATTTCCACAGGACGCTGTTTCAACCACCCCTGAACAATTTTTTGACAGCTAGAAGCCAGCGTCTAAAAACGGCCGTTTTGCCGTGTTTAGCTGCATTCGCGTCTAGGAGCATTTTAAAATTCCCGATTGCGCCAAGTTCCGATTGTGCAAAGTGATTTTATTAATAAAAAAAAACTGCGTCAAGTTCCGATGGAGGCAAGTTCTGCAATTGCCCGATTGCGTCATCTTCCACAATTACCTGATTGTGTCAAGTTCTGATTGCGTTAAGTACCACAATTACCCGATTGCAGGAAGTTCCGCAATTGCGTCAAGTTCAGATCGCGGAAAGTTGCGCAATTACCCTATTGCGCCAAGTTCCACAATTGCGTCATGTTCTGATCGCGGCAAGTTGGGCAATTACCCAATTGAATCAAGTTCCACAATTGCTTCAAATTCCGCAATTGCGTCAAGTTCCAATCTCGGCAATTTTCCAATTGCGTCAACTTCTGCAATTGCCCGATTGCGTCATGTTCCGATCTCTGCAAATTTCGTAATTACCCGATTGCGTCAAGTTACCACGATAGGAACTTGACACAATTGCGGAACTTGACACAATCAAGTAATTGCGCAACTTGCCGCGATCGGAACTGGACACAATTGTGGAATTTTCTGCAATCGGGTAATTGTGGAACTTGACGCAATCAAGCAATTGCGAAGGTTAACGCAATCAGAAAATTGCGCAACTTGAAGTAATCGGGCAAGTACGGAACTTGACGCAATCGGGTAATTATGATATCGGAACATGATGCAATTGCGGAACGTGACACAATCGGAAAATTGCAGAGATTGGAACTTGATGCAATTGGGTAATTGCGCAACTTGCCGTGAACAGAACTTGACGCAATTGCAGAATAGGACACAATTACGGAACATGAAGCAATTGGGTAATTACGAAATTTGCCACGAACGGAACTTGACGCACTTGCGGAGCATGACGCAATTCCGGAACTTGACGCAGTCGGGTAATTGCGGTACTTAAGGCAATCGGAACTTGACACCATCAGGTAATTGTGGAACTTGACGGAATCTGGTAATTTCGGAACTTGCCGCGATCGGAACTTGACACAATCAGTCAATTGCAGAACTTGCCGTGATCTGAACCTGATGCAGTTTTTTTTTTTTTTAAATAACGTCACTTTGCGCAATGGGAACTTGGCATAAATCGGGAATTTCCGCAACTTGACACAATCGGAACTTGCCCAACTTGCCGCGAATGGAACTTGACACAATTTTTTTTATAATGTCACTTTGCACAATTGGAACTTGAAGCAATCGGGAAATGCTGCAACTTGACGCAATCGGAAAATTGAGCAACTTTCCGTGATTGGAACTTGACGCATTCGGGCAATTGCAGAACTTGCCGCAATTTTTTTTCATATTGTCACTTTGCGCAATCGGAACTTGATGCAATATCTTTAATATTCAGTAGTGAGGATTTTAGGGCCGGTTCACACTGCAGTGGGGTCCCTGATCTCATATGATTCGCAATGCACTGCAGTGAAAAATCACATACGATGTCTGTGCGATGAGAATTCAGCCATACAAATAGCTTGGCTGAAATCGCATCGCATTCGGACCAAACTTGCACAGGACCCTTTTTTGATACGCGGCAGAATCGGATCACACCCATGCAATCCGATTCCTGTGCGAGGTTGCAAACTGATTTGCAGGGGGGGTCATTCATTTTCTAATGCCCTATGCAGTACGCATATGGCAGTGTGAACTGCCTGCGAGTCAGGTGCGGCGCTGGAACCCGCAGTGGATTCGCAGGGTTTCCGCATCGCACCAGTGTGAACCAGCCCTAAATAATATTTAGTAGGCTTCATTAACAGTGGCAATGGCATACCTGCAATTACATATGTGTGTAAGCTTCACCCACATTGGACATCAATCCCTGCATTTCCTCCCCACCTACTGCTTGTAGCCTGTCAAATAGAAGGCTGAAATATGCTGCATCCGGACACTGTACCGAGTGGTACTTGGATTTAGGGCCCGAAGTATTCATGGATGTATGGGCTGAATTACGGGTACACAAACACAAAAAAAACCATATCCAGAATTATGGGTACTGAACCACTTGTAGATGTTAAACCCCCTTCCAGGCCATTTTCAGCACTGTCATATTTTAACTGACAATGACTCAGTGATGCAGACTTGTACCTAAATGAAGATAGGACTTTCTTTTGGTGGCATTTTATCACAACTGTTTTTTTTAATTATTTTTTACTATATAAAAGAAAAAAAATACAAAAAAAAATAATATCAAATAAATATCATAAGTTATAGACTCTATAAACTGTGGTGTACACGGTTTATATGAAATTTATCCACCCGGATGCCTAATCTAAATTCTTTCTTGAGGCCCTAAAATGTTAGGGAACCCCTTTTTTGTAAAGTATACAGTCCAACGTATTTATTAAAGTGGTTGTCAACCCTTGACAACCACTTTAACCTACAGGTAAGCCTATAATCAGGCTTACCTGTAGGTTCCCTGCATATCTCCTAAACCTGCACAGTGTACTAAATGTGCCCATGTCATCGGGCACATGCGCGGTAAAGAAACGGCCTCCATGATTAGCGGCTCCCACGTGTATGTGCGGGAGTGACTTCATGCGACTCAGGCCAGTCACAGAGCCGGAGTCCGCGGCCCCGGAAGGAAGAGGGGCAGAAGATTGACGCAGCCTGGAGTGGGGACATTGCGGGACATCACGGGCTTCCAATGCAGGCAAGTGCCACATAATGGGCTAATATGCGATGCATACTAGCCTATTTTGCTTTCACATTGCAGGGTAATAAAGAGGAAGTAAAACCCATCAGGGTTTACTTCCTCTTTAAGAGGCATAATTAGTATTTTTAAGTTGTATTTTTTCCCACATTTTTTGAAAAATTAGGAAAATAAAATTTGATTTTATTTCAGAAAGTTCTTATTTTAAACCATTAATTCTCACATACAGCATAGGCATACTTACACCTACACCCTCAGACACATTATCGTACTCCTGAGTGAGTCATTTGAAGATCATACTTTTTTGCCACTTTTTTTTTTTTGCCAGTTTTTGGAAAATGAAAATGTATTTCTTTTACACACAGCTGTCAATTAATAAGATATTTCTCACACACAGCATAGGCATACTTAGAATTACAATCCAAAACACATTCTGCTACTCCTGAGTACAACAAATAAGCACCTTCAGGCTTTCGAGGGGCATCATTTAGGCATCTAATGTCTTGACTTCCTATTATGTTTAGAAGCCCTGGTGTGCCAGAGCAGTAGAAATACCTACAAAATTACCACATTTCGAAAAGCAGATACAAGGTATTTTTAACCACTTCCTTACTGGGCACTTAAACCCCCCTCCTGCCCAGACCAATTTTTGGCTTTCAGCGCTGTCGCATTTTGAATGACAATTGCGCGGTCGTGCGACGTTCTACCCAAATAAAATTTGCGTCTTTTTTTCCCCACAAATAGAGATTTATTTTGGTGGTATTTGATCACCTCTGCGTCATTTCTGATCGCCGCTATAAACAAAAGAAGAGCGACAATTTTGCAAAAAAGAACAATATTTTTTACTTTTTGCTAAAGTACAAATCCATTAAAAAAAATGATTCATCAGTTTTGGCCGATATATATTCTTCTACATATTTTTGGTAAAAAAAAAATAAATAAAAAATCGCAATCGGCGTATATTGATTGGTTTGCGCAAAAGTTATCGCGTCTACAAACTATGGGAATTGATTTATGGCATTTTTATTATTTTTTTACTAGTAATGGCGGCGATCTGTGATTTTTATCGGTACTGCGATATTGCAGCAGAAATGTCGGACATTTTTTACACATTTTTGGGACCAATGACATTTATACAGCGATCAGAAATTTAAATATCCACTGATTACTGTGTAAATGTCATTGGCATTGAAGGGGTTAACCTGCAGGGGGCAGTGAAGGGGTTAACAAATGTTCCCTGGGTGTGTTCTAACTGTGGGGGGGCGGGGCTGGCCGGGACATAACAGATCTAACTGATCCCAGCGACAGGGATCAGTAGATCTGCTATGTCCCCCTTCACAGAATGGGGAACCGCCGTGTTTACAATGGCGGTTCCCCATTCTGCAGCTCTGTCAGGCGATCGTGGGTCTCGAGCGGACATCGAGTCTGCCCGACCCACGGGCACGCCCACGCAGCTGCCGCCAGGGGGCGCACCGGGAGTGTGCACAGGGGACGACGTCCATAGACGTCGTCCCGGCATTTCAGATCCGCGCTGGAGCCGTACTTCGGCTATAGCGCGGATCTGGAGGGGTTAAGAGGCATATGGGTTGATTTACTAAAGGCAAATATACTGTGCACTGCAAGTGCAGTACTCTAGATCTGAGGGGAAGCTCTACTGATTTCTATCATCCAATCATGTACAAGCAAAAATTTAGTTTTTTTATTTTCCTTGCATGTTCCCCTCAGATTTAGAGCAACTGCACTTGCAGTGCACAGACTATTTGCCTTTAGTAAATCAACCCCATAATGAGTATTTTCAAAACTTTTTGTCACAAGTTTTTGAAAATGCGGAAAGAAAATGAAAACTTATTATTTTACACAAAATTGTAAATGAATAAGGTATTTCTAACACACATCATGGGCATACTTAGAATTACACCCAAAAACACATTCCGCTACTCCTCCTAAGTATAGGGATACCACAAATATGAGAATTTTACCCAACCTAGTCACATACTGTAAAGGAGCCCAAAATCCAAAATGCACCTTTAGGCTTTCAAGGGGCATAAATTACGCATCTAATTTCCTGACTATCACATTTTTAGAGGCCCCGGAGCACCAGGACATAGTGAGTCTTTTGAAGATTTCTTTTTTTTGCCACAAGTTTTTGGAAAATGCATAAAGAAAATGAAAACCTTTTTTTATTCAAAGTTTTCAATTTAATAATACTTTTCACATGGGCATATAATTACACCCCAGAACATATTCTGTTACTGATCCTGAGTATGGGATACCACACAAGTGAGCCATTTTTTTATGTTTGGACTGATTATGTACCGGACCATGTATCTAGGGTATTACAAAAATCAACCAACATTGTATCAAAAAGAGTGTACTGTAATGCTCACCTCTGTGCAAGCGGTCAGGGAACACAGCTTAATGTAGCACCACCTAAAGCTTTTCCCATTAATTTCTATAGCAAGCACGCCTAGCCTATTGGTATATGGCTGCCTCCAGGAAGTAGGAAGTACAGGAGGCTGAACACAGTTCCTGTGGTTCCAGGAGTGCAGTTCTCCACAGGGATTAGCTGGGACTGTCTTGCAGGAAAGTAGACATGCAGATGGGGCAGTTGTGGTAGCAGGCAGAGATGTGGTAAATAAAACAGGCAAAGGACCAGTCCAGCAGCAGGCAGAATTGTTGTGAAAGCACAGAACAGGGTCAGTGCAAGCAGCAGGCACAGGCAAGACTGCACTGATGTGGCAGTGATTAGGAATACTGTTGCTGGTTGCACTAGCTCTGGGGACACTGTCCAGATGTGATGGTGATCAGGACACAGGGGCTGGTGTGGCAGTGATCATGAACACTGTAATTGACGTACACTGGTCTGGTGACAATGGGACTTGTGTGGTGGTGATCAGGAACACTGTTGCTGACTGGACTGGTCTAGTTAAACTGTACTGGTGTGGTGGCAATCATGTGGTGATCATCAACACTGTTTCTGGCTTACATTGGTCTGGCGACACTGTACTGGTGTGGTGGCAATCGTGAACAGTGTTGCTGGCTTACACTGGCCTGGTGACACTGGGACTGGGGGGCAGTGATCAGGAACAAAGTTGTCGGCACACACTGGTCTTTTGACACCGGGATTGGTGTGGAGGTGATTAGGAGCACTGCTTCTAGCTTACACTGGTCTAGTGTCTCTGTACTAGAGTGGTAGAAAACAATAACACTGGCTTGCTGGCTTGATGCTGGGGGTGGTGTTGCAAAGATCGGGAACACTGTTGTCAGCTTACACTGGTCTGGTGACACTGGTGTGGTGGCAATCAAGAACACTATTGCTGGCTGGCTCAATATAGTGACACTGTACTGGGGTGGCTGGTGATCAGAAACACTGGCTAGCTGCTCTGCTGACACTGTATTGTGGATACAGCAGATCACATAGCATGCTGCTGCATGTACTAGTGGGCGTGCAGAAGTGGCACAAAGGGGAGGCCGCTGGACAGCTGTACTAACTGTTTATGTTTATGGTCAAGCACACAGGGGTGCAGGCCGATTGACCCTTCTACATCTATGGCAAGCCTCAAATTATTTTGGAGTCAATAAATAAATAGCAATGAACTGAAGAAAAAAAAAAAACAAAAACACAATAACGGCTTAATAATATTTTAATTAAGCATAGCCATGTAACATGCCATCTTTGTAAATATACTGTTTCTATATATAAAATTATAATAACTGAATACTAATTGGCATCTCTGAAATTTGTTTCTATGTCCAATTACATTCAGCAATTACACAGTTTCCTATAGAAGCAACTGGATTATTATTTAAGATGAACTCCAGATATAAAAGACAAAAAATAATTGCAGCTCTGTATTGAATACATATATTTTTTTTAAAAAACAAGCAGTGCAAGTAACTGAATTTCACTTGAAATTATCCTCTTGCATAACAGAGCTTAGACTCTTAGACTGAGAGAGGGAGAAGCAGTAAGGTGCTGTAGTGGTCATGTGCTGGCAAGGGACAAGGTGATAGGAGGGGAGAGCAGAGTGACAAAGAGATAAACTCATCAGTGTGCTGCTTCTCCCTTCATTGCCCAGTCTCAGGCTAGGGGCAGTGACAAGTTTTGTAAGTGTTCCTTAACCACAACAGAAAAATATTAGGTCTCCTGCTCTGCCAGAGAGGAATATGCTGGGTGACAGAGATATAAAAATCTCAAGACTGGATGATCAGCCATACAAATCCTTTTGCAGGTAAAACAAATCCCTTATACTTATTTTACCTGTGTATCTGCGTTTCCTGGAGTTCAGCTTAAAAGATGTCTAACATATCTTGGCATTCTCTAGCAAATCTACCAAGATCCAATTATTCCATTATATCACTGACACTTGTGATTTTTGTAGCCAGGTTCTCAGCTGTTCCACCTGTGCCACCACACAACTCTTTGCTGTTCCTCCTGCCGCTGTATACTGCTCCACGCTGTTGGTGTAGTTCCACACCTTGGACACATCATTGCTGAAGAGGGGACTGCAGGAACAAAGAAGCAGCAAATCAGCGATCTAGTTAACACACTAAAGCCCCGTACACACAATGCGAAATCCTACAGTAATTTTCGTATGACGACCGATCGTCCGAAAATCTTACCGTTAATATGGTCTTTCGACAGTCGATTCGGACGAAAAAAATCCTGATGTGCAGACTATAAAATTTTTGTTGTATGTGTACTCAACGTACAATTTTCGTTTTATTAGTACGGTTTTTGTCCAAACAAAAAAAAAAAATCGTAAGAGCAAGACTACGCATGCTCAGGAAAGAAGAAATACATACAAAGCTATTCAACACATTACATCACTTCGGACGTTGAATTCGGTCATATGGACATTTTCGTATGGCGAGTAACCTCTTCACCTTCAACACGAGACAAGCATCCAACAAAACATGGACAGTCGGTCGTCAGAAAATCTAAGCATGTGTACGATGGCTTTAAGTCTCGTACACACGCGCAGATTGTCATACGACCGCACATCCAACTTTTGTCCAAATCGTCTGTCGGCTGTTTTGTCTGGCGTACTGACGGGAGTCTAGTAACCGGCCAACAAAACGTAGTGACATGTTATGAGCGTAGGAAGTTCAGGTGAATGTGATTTGCGAATTACGAACACGGGTTTACACGACCGAACACTTCCTGGATTCTGAGCATGCTTGTTTGCACTTCCAACTTTTGTTGGCCAACTTTTGTACATATGAGCCAGCAATCGGGCAACGCCTTGTTAGCCAACAAAAGTTTTCTAGTCTTGTCAGCCAACTTCTGTTGGACAATAATTGGAAATCGGCTGTAGAATCGTGCGTACTAATGGTCGGATAATCGGCCAACAGGCTGTTGGATGACCATTGTTGGCCGATAATCGTACGGGCCTTTACAGTTTTTACATTCTTATATATATTACACAAGTATTTTGCCTACTATTAAAACACTATTTCACTAGTCTATGCAAAATTGTACAGCAATGCAGTGTTCAATCCGAGAAGCAGAAAATGTAGACTCTTATAAAGGGCACATGGAAGGTGTTCATATTCTTGCTGCTGAGATCTGTTGCCGAACAGACAGAAACCCCTTTTCAGATTCTGTCTATGGGTAGCAAGCATGGAATAAGTGTAGAGACAAACAAACAAATTTATAACAGTCTGTTTTGCTCCACTAATACGTTCAACAATACACTGGAAAGGACAGGAGAAGGAAATAATGAATAATGTGTTCTGTGGGGAAATATAAAGTTCCTCTTTGGGATATGCTAGTATGGTTATAAATAGGGCCAAGAGTGCTGCCACCTATAAAACCTACTTGGAAGGGGGCTGTTTTATGTTTAATAGCAAATATTGAGATTATGTTGTGATTGTGTGAACTAAAATTATTTTATAATTCTGTGATGTACATGTAAAAAGGGTTGCCATGGCTTTATTATACAGTTACTAAGCTTTCAGAAAATATATGGTTTGGGAGTCTTTAGCAAACTTTCAGATCCGTATCGGGAAAAAATAAAAATAGTAAAAAATTGGCCAGACAGCAAAAGAGTTAAAAGAAACTGCTGAGGAAAGTTGTGATTTGCCCCTATCTCAGTATTAACTATCCTGTTATATGGTTTGTAATGAACGTATCATATTTGAAATGAACATATCATTTAACACACCTGATGCTCTTCAAGTCTTCCAAGGAGAGTTTATTGAGAGCAATGCCTTTAGTTTCAGCTAGCTGGACCGCTTTACCAGAGAGTCCATGTGCTTGTCTGAAGGGCATCTGTTGTCACAAACAAGAAGATTTGGTTTCTTTTATCTTTTTTTCTAACTCAACACTTAAAAAGCAACAAATTATACAGGGTGGGCCATTTATATGGATACACCTTAATAAAATGGGAATGGTTGGTGATATTAACTTCCTGTTTGTGGCACATTAGTATATGTGGGGGGGGGGGGAACTTTTCAAGATGGGTGGT
>BLSH010329371.1:214373-225469 GCA_018402905.1 Glandirana rugosa
TGGGGGGGGGGGGGGGGATTGCTTTACTAAAACTGGATGGTAGACAATCAAGTACTAACTTTGGGGGTGGGGGGGTTGATTTACTAAATCTGGAGAATGCAAAACCTGGTGCAGCTGTGCATGCTAGCCAATCAACTATTAACTTCAGCTTGTTCAAACCTGGAACCCGATTGGTTTCTATGCAGAGCTGCACCAGATTTTGCACTTTCCATTTTTAGTAAATCATCCCCATAATATCAAGTCACTGTTTAAAATTCCTAACTTATGCATATGTTAGCACAAAAATGGTTTACTTTTACCGTATGCCTAATAAAAGCTGATCAAAGGTAAATTGCATTTTGGTACTATTGTCCTATAGTCGATTTCTCCTCGGCCCATAGTCCTTACTGTGCAGTCCTGCTCTTCGCTGCACAACCTTTCCAGTGATAAAAACCCTGTTAGGTCTTCTTCATAATGCAACGCAACACTATTCATTCCTATGGTAATTTAAAGTGGCCTTCAGTGGTCTAGCAGAGTATGGCTTTTCCATATAAATGAATAGGGATTTGACACACATGCGCAGTAAGAAAAACACGGAGTGGTGCCAGGCTGGGCCACACAGTGTAGATCGGTGAGAGGGAGGCAAGAATTTGAGCTTGTAGACTGCACACTAGAGGGTGGGGGTGGGGTATGTTGTGACTGAAGGACAATCGTACCAAAGGTGCAGTTGTCCTTTAAGGGACTTCATAGGCAAACAAAACGAAAAAAAAAAAAAATAGGGCTGATTTATTAAACTGCATCAAAGACAGCTGAAGAAGAAAAGAATAGTTACCAATCAGTGCATCCCTTTTACTGGCAAAATAAAGCATAAAGCAAGTAATTTGGTTACAATAGACAACTCCACTTTTGTTGCAGTTTTTCTCTCTCCAGTTTTTTTAAAATGACTACAGTAAATGTAGGTTTTTTTCTTGCATGGAAATGCAGAGTCTCACCCTTTCCTACACCCCTTTTTAAGGGTCATTGTGGCTAAAGTAGAACTTCCGCTACATCTTACATGTAAGAGAAGTGTTCCTACCAGCACATGCAAAACAGTGGTCAGTTTCATAATTACATCACAGCTCGCAGGGCACTTTATAAATACAAAACAGACCGCTCCTGCACAATTTTCTACTATGGCTGTAAATTAGTGATGCACAGATACCGATATCGGTATCAATGCTGATACTAGGCATTTTCGAGTACCGGTACTCGCGAAAGTGCTCCAATACCGAAACCCGATACCAGACGTGACATCAGTTGGGGGCGGGACACCTCCTCCTCCCCTCCACAGCAGGGTGCTGAGCAGTACACATCCTGCCAGGATAGGGTGTGTGAAAATCATTAGTCACTCACACAGGCGGAGGCGCTGGCTACCATCACACTTAGCACTGACTGCGCATGTGGTCAGGTAATATAAACATGCAGCAGCACAGTGGGAACAGTCTGACAGCTGGCCACACTGACACTCCTGCTTCCGGCTGTCTTCTTTCATAATACAGCTCCACCACAATCCTCTCCTGCCTCTGTAAACAGGAAGAGGGTGGGTGATGTCATGACTCCTCCCTTCCTGTTCCTACACAGAGAGAGAGTGCTGGCTGCTATCCAATGACAGAGAGCGGGCGGATCACCAAGGGCAAGGGGCTGGACAGAATCAGCACCTGTGTTTCTATAGTGTGAGGCAGCTGTGGAATCGTCCCTGGAAGCAGAACTAAGTACTGTGGGGAGCAACTGGAGCAAGTCCTGCAAACCGGTTAGTGTAGCACGTACAGTACAGTGTCAGCAGGGTACACTAGCACCATACATAATATACAGACCCGTCTGTACTCTGACACTGTACACCATGTTATACACACACATCAGTCTGTATATAATGTACAGTACGGTGTCAGTATACAAGACTGGTCTGTACATAACACCCTGTACTGTGCCTTCCCAACTCCCTGTACTGTACACTCCTATCTCCCTGTACTGTGCCCTCCTAACACCAAGTACTGTGCCCTCCTAACGCCCTGTACTGTGCCCTCCTAACGCCAAGTACTGTGACCTCCTAACGCCAAGTACTGTGACCTAACGCCAAGTACTGTGACCTCCTAACGCCCTGTACTGTGACCTCCTAACGCCCTGTACTGTGACCTCCTAACGCCCTGTACTGTGACCTCCTAACGCCCTGTACTGTGACCTCCTAACGCCCTGTACTGTGACCTCCTAACGCCAAGTACTGTGACCTAACGCCATGTACTGTGCCCTCCTAATGCCCTGTACTGTGCCCTCCTAATGCCCTGTACTGTGCCCTCCTAATGCCCTCTACTGTGTCTTCCTAACTTACTTTACTGTGCCCTTCTAACTTCCTGTACTGTGCCCTCCTAATGCCAAGTACTGTGCCCTCCTAATGCCCTGTACTGTGCCCTCCTAATGCCCTGTACTGTGCCCTGTACTGTGCCCTCCTAATGCCCTGTACTGTGCCCTCCTAACCCCCTGTGCTGTGTCCTAACACCCTATGCCCTCCCTGTGTTGTGTCCTCCTGCTCACCTTGGGTTTCCTCCTTCCCCCTGTCGCCTCTAACCCCTTGTCTCCCAATGACCCTGCCATCCTCATCCTCTTTCCCCAGCGATCACAACCTTTTCCATCCCAATTCTCCCACCCCACAATCCCTATTTCACCCCACCCTCCCACCCTGCCCTCACCCCAGCCCCATCCAACTCCCTAACAACCCCCCCCCCCCTTCCCAATAGGTATCAGTAATCGGTATCAGCGAGTACTTGCAAACAAGTATTGGCACTCGTACTCGCTGTTAAAAAACGTGGTATCGTTGCATCCCTACTGTAAATGAAGCCTTACCCCTTTCCTGACCAGATAATAAGCAATGTCTGTAGCCAGCATATCTGGGCTCAGTGCTTTCTCCATGGCTTCCTTGTTTATCTGAAACATAAAATGACAAATTAGCACACAGTATTCAGTGTAATTTAATATATAAATGAAAACAAAATAGAAATCACTTTGTTTACCCCTAGAAACAACCTTTGATTGCACTTCCTCATTAGGCTTCTGTATTCCCTATGGCACTTTCTCCATATAACTGGTTAATAAATCTGGGTCAACTCTAATCGTGAACTTGCTAGTATTGTCACAATTGAGGCCACTCAGGGACTGCTTGCTGCAGTGTTTTGCTGAATAAGGCCTATGTCATGATTGCCAGTGACAGAATAGCTAAAAACTGAAGAAGAAAACATTCAACTGTTCCATGTATTTGCTCATGAGAAAAAGATGCCATTAAGGAAGGGACATCTCGCTAATCCAGCAATTTAGGGAGGGACATATAGAAACAGGTGAGTGAGTATATTTCTACCCTGTTAAGCCATGATTAGCAATCCTGTTTATGAGCTGTCACCAACGATAAGATCATGCATAGCCCTAGGCCTGTAAGAGTGAATAAATACAATAGAAATATTTTACCTGCAATGTGGAGATCACTCCAGAGGCCACTTGAAGTACAGCACATACTGTATCATAAACATCAAACATGGCCTCCTTGTCTTCCTATTCAGAGAAACCAAAAAAAAAAAAAAAAGTACATTGTAATTTGAACTCTAAAGAAACTGCAGCACTTTCAATACACATACAAAATAGTATTGTAGCCTAGTATTGTAGCCTCAAATCACCAAATTGATGAAGTTCAATATTTATTAGAAATAACAGAAATTAAGTGCAAATCCATAATTATTTGTTCATAGAGTCCAAAGCCCATCCAATTCTTCCACCGTGACAATATATAAAATCACCTTCAGTGCACACACTGAAAACCTCAACTCTTGTGAAAGTGCACCACCACCCCAGAGCTCCACTGCTGTTTACTGAAATAAAAGATCTCAATGCAGTGAGATCAACATGCTCCTAGCTGACACACAGCTATAGTGTTTTCTGGCCCAACATCATCCAGCAACCTATAGCGTGCATAGCAGCTGTTTCCACAATATCTTATCTTACTTATGGGTACAAAAAGGGAAGCTAAGGAAAGCAGTAAGTGACAAATATAGTGGTTAGCAAATGTGGAATGACTTCAACATCGCTGGCTTGGGTAGTGCGCTTTAAAATTCGAACCTAGTACATTGCAAGACTACTCTACCCTACAGACTGCCCTGTCAACCCTGCTGCGATGTATCCCTGCTGAACCATTTCAAAGCCCTGTAGTAAACAGATGATCTAGGTAAGTAACGCTTACCTGAAGGTCCTTGTTGTAGGTGCTGGGAAGGCCTTTCAGTGTCATGAGGAAACCAGAGCACTAAAAAAAAAAAAAAAAGGCAAACAAACTATTATTTTATCATGTTTCTTATTTACTGCACTGAAACAGTTGCTCATTCTTCAGCAAATATTTTGAGGAATGTATTTAACTGCAATGGAAAGATAAAAGTAGTATGGGCAAAAATCAACTTTGAAAAAAGACTCCAAAAACACAAATTACCAATGTGAAAAAAATAAATACAGGTGACAATGTTGTCAGCCAACGATCAGCCAACATTTTGAGAAGATTTTTGCCCATATGTTGTAATAAAATGATGATGTGTATACAGCATCCTAGCAGACCATTTCATTTCTTGTTTTCCACACTATACCTGGTAGTTAGACAAATATAATGGATGGCATGCACTCCATGATCAAGCATAAAGACAGTACAGCACCCCAAGTCAACTGTTAGACAAGAGAGAGACAGCACAGAGTGTGAAGGGGGCAGAGATCTCAAAAACCCAAGGGCTACCACATGGGCTGCCTAAGAACTTCGGGTCTGAGTAGCTGCCCAAACTTTGGCCTTGACACTGGGCCAACAGTTACTAGCATCTTCAAATTTGAGTGTGTTGCTAGGAGGCAAAAATGAGTTAACAACAAGTCACTAAACAGTGCAGGGTATGTCAATTTCTATGTAATGTAATGCAATGTAAGAAGTATGTGTACCCATTAGTGGCATGTGCAGCATAATTGTATGGGAACCAGTATGCAAAAAGAAACATTATAATACTGTGCTGCCCCTTCTCCACGAAGACGTCACATAAATATTTCATAATACTTAACACACTCGACCAAAGACACGTCCAGCTTTGCTGCGGATAAGTTCCAAGCTGTCAGGGTTCTTCTTCTGAGGCATCAAACTGCTCCCAGTACTGAGAAGAAAAAGATAAAGTCTTCAGTGTCCAATAACCTTTCTCCATGGAAATGTATTGTCCCATGTTTGTTTTCAGATTTGTTCCTGTTCTAGAACTGCTTTGCTCATCTGAAGCAAATGGTTTTTACTATTTAAAAACAGTTTTAAATGAAAACCTTTATTTTTAACGTTGGATGGACTGGGGCTGGTCAAATTCAAGTGGTGTGTGTGCATATATATATATATATATATATATATATATATATATATATATACACACATATACACACACACACATACACACAGTGGGTACGGAAAGTATTCAGACCCCCTTAAATGTTTCACTCTTTGTTATATTGCAGCCATTTGCTAAAATCGTTTAAGTTCATTTTTTCCCTCATTAATGTACACACTGCACCCCATATTGACAGAAAAATACAGAATTGTTGACATTTTTGCAGATTTATTAAAAAAGAAAAACTAAAATATGACATGGTCCTAAGTATTCAGACCCTTTGCTCAGTATTTAGTAGAAACACCCTTTTGATCTAATACAGCCATGAGTCTTTTTGGGAAAGATGCAACAAGTTTTTCACACCTGGATTTGGGCGTCCTCTGCCATTCCTCCTTGCAGATCCTCTCCAGTCCTGTCAGGTTGGATGGTGAACGTTGGTGGACAGCCATTTTTAGGTCTCTCCAGAGATGCTCAATTGGGTTTAAGTCAGGGCTCTGGCTGGGCCATTCAAGAACAGTCACGGAGTTGTTGTGAAGCCACTCCTTCGTTATTTTAGCTGTGTGCTTAGGGCCATTGTCTTGTTGGAAGGTAAACCTTCGGCCCAGTCTGAGGTCCTGAGCACGCTGGAGAAGGTTTTCGTCCAGGATATCCCTGTACTTGGCTGCATTCATCTTTCCCTCGATTGCAACCAGTCGTCCTGTCCCTGCAGCTACAAAACACCCCCACAGCATGATGCTGCCACCACCATGCTTCACTGTTGGGACTGTATTGGACAGGTGATGAGCAGTGCCTGGTTTTCTCCACACATACCACTTAGAATTAAGGTCAATAAGTTCTATCTTGGTCTCATCAGACCAGAGAATCTTATTTCTCACCATCTTGGAGTCCTTCAGGTGTTTTTTAGCAAACTCCATACGGGCTTTCATGTGTCATGCACTGAGGAGAGGCTTCCGTCGGGCCACTCTGCCATAAAGCCCCAACTGGTGGAGTGCTGCAGTGATGGTTGACTTTCTACAACTTTCTCCTATCTCCCGACTGCATCTCTGGAGCTCAGCCACAGTGATCTTTGGGTTCTTCTTTACCTCTCTCACCAAGGCTCTTCTCCCCTGATAGCTCAGTTTGGCCGGACGGCCAGCTCTAGGAAGGGTCCTAGTCGTCCCAAACGTCTTCCATTTAAGGAATATGGAGGCCACTGTGCTCTTAGGAACCTTAAGTGCAGTAGAAATTTTTTTGTAACCTTGGCCAGATTTGTGCCTTGCCACAATTCTGTCTCTGAGCTCTTCAGGCAGTTCCTTTGACCTCATGATTCTCATTTGCTCTGACATGCACTGTGAGCTGTAAGGTCTTATATAGACAGGTGTGTGGCTTTCCTAATCAAGTCCAATCAGTATAATCAAACAGCTGGACTCAAATGAAGGTGTAGAACCATCTCAAGGATGATCAGAAGAAATGGACAGCACCTGAGTTAAATATATGAGTGTCACAGCAAAGGGTCTGAATACTTAGGACCATGTGATATTTCAGTTTTTCTTTTTTAATAAATCTGCAAAAATGTCAACAATTCTGTGTTTTTCTGTCAATATGGGGTGCTGTGTGTACATCAATGAGGAAAATAAATTAACTTAAATGATTTTAGCAAATGGCTGCAATATAACAAAGAGTGAAAAATTTAAGGGGGTCTGAATACTTTCCGTACCCACTGTGTGTGTGTGTGTATATATATATATATATATATATATATATATACATACACACACACACACACACACACACACACACACACACATACACACACACACACACACTGCTTTTCGGTAAATATTACACTAAAAATTTTAAATGGACACTAACTGAAGATACAGTGTGTCTTTTGGCAATCTTGCCGATAAAGGCGGTCTCCAGCTAAAACTTGAATACTTTATAGACTAATGCAGGGATGTCGAACCTGCGGCCCAAGACGGCTATGAATGTGGCCCAATACAAAATCGTAAACTTACTTAAAGATATTTTTTTTTTTTTTTTGGGGGGGGGGGGGGACACTTAGCAAAAATGCGGCTGAAGAAACATTTTATATTACCAAAGAAAAATATCCCACTCTTCACAATTACGCCTTATTCATGTCATCAGTTTTCAGCAGCACCTATATTGGTGAGCAACTATTTTCAAGGATGAAGCATGTGAAGGGCAGAATTAGAACCAAAATATCTGATGAGCACCTTGAGAATCAGTGATCATTAACTTGTGATCTGCCTGATTTCTTCTGCTCATCAGCTATCCTTACTGTTCGTGTAGTTTATGTGTGGCACACATAAAATTCCTCTTTTTCCAATGTGGCCCAAAAAGATCAAAAATTTGGACACCCCTGGACTAAAGGAGAACTATCAAGTTTCATTTAACTTTGTATTCACCTGTAGGAGTCTGACAAGGTCACAAAGCTGAATTCTTTGGTGCTGTAGATAATGAGATCTTCAGACATCTTAGAAAGGTGAGTCATGCAAAGAGAGGCCCAGAACAAAAACTCAGCTGAAACAAATCAATAAAATATCATTGCATCAAGTTATTGAAATAACACTTTTTAAAGTGGGTTGGTTTTTAAATGAAAAGAAAAAAAAAAAAAAGAAGATGTACCTATAAAGTCCCGCTCACTAGTTGCATCCATGCTATTTAGACTGACAGAGTCAAACTTGAGTTCTGTTGGGAAAAAAAAAAAATAGTATAAATATAAAACTTATGATATGATACAGGTCCAAAATACAAAGTGTAGTAAGCAATAGCAACCAATGAATGTGCTTTACAGAAGCCAGACCAGTTGAGGAGTTCTGATTGGGTGCTGTAGGTAGTGCTCTTTACAGCTTTGCAACTTGTATCACTCCAAAAAATAAAGCACCCAATATATCTCTGCTTCCTAGTTTAGGTGTCCAAATGACAGTCCTTATTCAGTGAACAGGTTTAATATTATAATTCATTTTTTGGCAGGCACTGGTTAGCTGAAATAGCCATCAATTTCCTATATTTTTGAAGGCTCCACTGTCAAGATTTCCTGCACTAGCTTGTGTCCGTGCCAAAACTATGACAAACACCTTCCAGCCGAACTCTTCAATTAATTTTGCTTAAAACAGCATCCACCAGGTGATAATGACAACATCCTTTATCTTTGCAATGGAATTGACAGCTAGACAGAATTAAGATTTTTTTTTTTTAAATATCCCGACATATACAAGAAGTCTGCATTAAAGCAGAACACCAGCCATAAATAACAAAAAAACAAAAACAGCATTTGCTGCAATATTTACCCTAATCCGGAGATTTCCCCTGCAGCACTTTCTTTCTGCTGCTAGATGTCCTCAGTCTCATAGCCAACATCAACCAACCTACTCCTGAGCCCACATCATGCTAGACCTGCCCCCCATCCTGTGCCTGGACAGTAAAAAAAAGAAGCAGGGCAATGCTGAGCTTTGTCACTCTGCTTTCTTCTCCTATCAGCATGCTTCTTGTCAATAAATGAACAGATTGGCTCTTTGTGCTGCCTCTGCCCCTCACTCTCCAGCCCTGTACAGGGACTGCAAGAAGCGAATATCAGGTCAGGTACTTACACTGCCTGCATTTAAAACATACTTTTAATGATCTATTACTGATTACAGAGCAACATTAATGTGTGCCTTTTATATCTGCCTACAGTTCAGCTTTAACCATGAAGGTGCGTCTATACTCGATGATTGTTATTCCTACTGGCCACCAGCAAAATAGCAGATCATTAAAAAAAAAAAAAAAAAAAAAAAAAAAAATTCACTCAAAAATTGACATACCTATGGAAAATGATGGGATATAGATATAGAATATGCCATGAGGTGCCATGTTGAACTTCCAGTGACCAGTATGAAAGAGTGAGAGCGATAACACCAAATTTAACACACCTGCTCCCCATTTACACCTGAGACTTTGTAACATTAACAAGTCACATGACACCGGGAGGGAAAATGGCTAATTGGGGTCAATGTTTACATTTTCATTTAGGGGTGTACTCACTTTTGTTGCCAGCAGTTTAGACATTAATGGCTGTGTGTTGAGTTATTTTGAGGGGACAGCAAATTTACACTGTTATACAAGCTGTCTTTACATTGTAGCAAAGTGTAATTTCTTCAGTGTTGTCACATGAAAAGATAGAATAAAATATTTACAAAAATGTGAGGGGTGTACTCACTTTTGTGAGATACTGTATCTGCAGATGGCAGTTGATATAACTACTTTTTGTATATGCATATTCTATGGATGTGGTGTGAAAGTTGTTGGTAACTGCTGGTGCCACATGCGTATGCCTATGATCTACTACATGTTCCCTGCTGTTCCATCATGTTGCCGACTCACTGAAACTCTATTATACGAGACAACAGAGTTGATTTACTAAAACTGGGAAGTGCAAAATCTGGTGCAGCTGTGCGTGGTAGCCAATCAGCTACTAAGTTCAGCTTGTTCAATTAAGCTTTGACCAAAAAAAAAAAAAAAAAAACCTGGAAGCTGGATTGGTTTCGGTGCAGAGCTGCACCAGAATTTACATTCTCCAGCTTTAGTTATTTTGAACACTGGATGTGAAGCTGCCTACTGTCATCTGTCATGACCTGATCAGAAAATAACACATTATTGGAGTTACAAAGTGACAGACTAATACAGAGAAAGGGATGTTACTTATGACAAATAAAGAGTTTTTACCTATATAAAATGAACCACTTCAAGACCGCCCACCGCCATAATACGGCAGCAGTTTGAAGTGGAATACCGTTGTTATGGTAGCAGATAGTTACCATAACCCCAGTATCTATTTTTTCAGGCGGCGATTCCGCATCTGATAAAAGTGGTCTTAATGGTGGATCACTTTTATCAGCGGCGGGAGAGGTGCCCCCCCTCCCGCCGCATTCTGGTCATCTCCGCCGCTTACCGGACCGGCCGGCAGCGGCAGAGATGATCCCGTCCGTCCCCCCCAGTGTCCGTGAGCTACTGAAGCTCCATAACATGGCTGGGCGGAAGCGACGTCACAAGTCACTTCCGCCCAATGGTCTTAAAGGGGACATTTTTTGTTTGTGATATCATTTTTTTTTTTTGCATTTAAGTGTAAATATGAGATCTGAGGTCTTTTTGACCTCTCATATCAATATCTCAATATCTCATATTTAGGAGGTCCTGTCATGCTTTTTTCTATTACAAGGAATGTTTACATTTCTTGTAATAGGAATAAAAGTGATCAATTTTTTTTTTTTTTATAAAAAGAACAGTGTAAAAATAAAAATGAAAAAGTAAAATAAATAATTAAAAAAAAAAAAAATTAAAGCGCACCGTCCTTGCGAGCTCGCACGCAGAAGCGAACGCATACGTAAGTCCCGCCCACACATGAAAACGGTGTTCAAACCACAAATGTGGGGTATCGCGGCGATCGTTAGAGCGAGAGCAATAATTTTAGCACTAGATCTCCTCTGTATCTCAGAACTGCTAACCTGTAGAATTTTTTAAATGTCGCCAATGGAGATTTTTATGTTGCAAAGTTTGTCACCATTCCGTGAGCGGACGCAATTTTGAAGCATGACATGTTGGGTATCATTTTACTTGGCGTATCATTATCTTTCACAATATGGAAAAAAAATGGCCTAACTTTACTGTTGTCTTATTTTTTAACTCAAAAAACTGAATTGGAAAAAAAAAAAAAAAAAAAAAAAAAAA
>BLSH010329371.1:243875-256296 GCA_018402905.1 Glandirana rugosa
GAATAACGACATAAAAAACTTCACAACTTCCTTCCTTACAGAAAAACCGTTAGTAGGTATTGGACGGGTGTTTATGCGTACGTTTTATATGTGTCTACTTTTATACCTGGAAACGAAAGGTGTCTAGTAAGATACGGGACAGTGAATAATTCACGGTTCCAAAGACTTCCGGTGTCTATGACACGAGAAATTGGTGAATTCCTGGCCTTCCTAAAGGTCGAAATCCTGGCCTCGGGAAAAACGCTAAGCCGCGACGCAGCGAAATTGACTGTTAACGCGCCAGCACGCTGCAACATGGGAACGTCGCACGACCGCGCAATTGTCAGTTAAAGCGACGCAGCGCCGAATCGCAAAAAGGGCTCCGGTCCTAAAGCTGGAAATCCTTCCGGTCCTTAAGTGGTTAAAGAGCACAGTATCTGTGGCCTTCAGAAACCTTGGCACTTAATAAGTGACAGGGCATAGAATGATCTGTGGAAAGCAAAGGTCCATATTTTCATCTGTGTATATTTTGCATGCGTATTTGTGGGCAGGTTATGGATGATTGCCAAAAAGACATTCCTTCCTTCAACACTTCAAAAAATACAGCAATAAGAGAACTGATGTATGACTGAATTAGCACGAACATGTGTATGCCTGCTGGAATGGAGAAAATAACATTTAGGTTCCACCAGGGCAGGACTGCTGTGAACGGCCTATAAAATATAGTAGGCTATTATGTTTGCAAAATATAATAGGTTATAAATAATAAGTTTATATCACAATAATAAATAGTGTATCAAAGAATGCCAGATACCTGATCATTTCGGCTGCGTCCAGTATGGAGCTTTCCTGCAGGTTCTCCTATTAGCTCCTAGACATAAGTAAGACAAGAGAAGTGTTCATCACATGTATATGTAAATAAGGAATAAGGTGCAAGGGGTGGAATCAAACACACTATAAAAGGATGTACAATGAATGATTCTATACTTTAAATTAGAAATCAACATTTTAATAAATAGAAAATTTAGTTACCATCAGAAACTAAGCTATATTTCAGATGGCTGACACAAGGTCTCGGCAGCAGCATTAATGTAACAACAAATGTCACTGTGGTCTCGGTCAATGGTTCCTGGTTGGAGGCAGTAAAGAAAAGACCATTCTATGCCTATTCCATATTTACACAGAAGGTGTAAAAAAGCAAGGATCTACTTTTTTAAAAAAAGAGATGGAAAAAATGTAGTCATAACTTTGCATTGTGATGACATCTAATAGGAGGTTCATTGTATAGCATTCTGTATTCAACAAATCTTTTAGACCCATTTCACACTGAAGGCAGTTATTAGGCGTTTTAGCGCTAGAAATAGTGCCTGTAAAGCGCCTGAAAACTGGCTCCCATGCCGCCCGAGTGTGAAAGCCCGAGTGCTTTCACACTGGGGTGGTGTACTTGCAGGGCATTAGGAAAAGTCCTGCAAGCAGCATCTTTGGGGCGGGTTGAGAGCGCTGTATACAGTGCTCCCAAAAGGCCCCTGCCCATTGCAATGAAAGGGCAGTGTTTCTAAAGAGCCTGAAAAGTGCTTCAGAAGCACCGCAACACGGGCGTCTAAGTACTTCTTTAGGGTTAAAAGTGCCGCTTAAACAGTGGTAAAGCGCCGCCTAAACAAGCGGCGCTTTACCAGTAATGTGGTCGCAGCCCCAGTGTTAAAGGGGTCTTACACACATGAGATGGTTAGTTCACAAGGGTTATTCAGTGTATGACCAACTAAAGAATAAAGGGCAGTACCTCATGGCAACCAATGCGTTGCTGTGGATTACCAGCTTGTAGAGTGCAATGGTGTGCCGTAACCCATTACTTCATGGGAGCTTTTCACTGGTTGTTTAAACTAAACATTCACAATATCACTAATTATTATATTATTACAGAGGAACTCCGGGGAAACTACTAAATACACAGATGAACTATATATGAAGCAGTTACTTTGAATTTATGTCCATCCAGTTCTGAGATTTACACAGCTTTGTCAAGCAGCTCAGGCAGGGCAGGAGACCTGATTTTTTTTCTCAGATTGGTTGAGTACCACTTACAGGTCTCCTTTCTGTCCCCAGCTTGTGCCTTGACAGTGAAGGAGAAGCAGCATGATGAGCTCACTCTCTGTCACTTTGCTTTCACCTTCTATCGGCATGTTCCATGTCAGCAAATTAACTGACTGGCTTTGTTTAACCTCTCCCAGTCTGAGCTCTGGTGTATGGTGGAAGAATATGATACCAAGTCAAACTCAGGTACTTACACTGTTATATTTCTAAAAATATATTTTATGATATATTAATGAACCTATAACTGCATTAGTTTGTGCTTTATATCTGCCTGGAGTTTAGCTATAAGGATGCATACCAGTAACAATATTGGAGGCAGAAAATGGCAAGGTCCCTGGCCCCATCTCACAATATGAAAATAAGAAACATGATTAAATCAATATGATTAAAAGGCCAGCCTCATGACTCATGTCATTTTCTGCCTCCAATATTGTTACTGGCAACTGTATAGGATAAGTATAAGAGTGTGGTGTTTGACTGACTCATTTCTGCAAAGAGAAAAAAAAAAAAGTTTGCTAAATGCCAAAGAGAATACCGTCACAAAATATATTGCTGGACAATACAAGATTGTTGTCCTCTAACACAGCCTTTTTCAACCAGGGTGCCTTCAGGGGTGCCTTGGCAAAATGCCTAGAAATTGCCCAAAAACTGTATACAAGCCAGCAGGTGGAATAAGCCTACCTATTAGCTACATAAAGTCACAGGATTTCATTGTGCACCATTACAGCCTTCTAGCCGCCAGTGTCCTAATGACCAATGACATCATCAGGTTGATAAGGAGGTCAATGGGCACCTGCACAACATCCTTGTTTGTCCCTCATCTTCCCCTCTCCTTCAACACTGAGGACACATTAGCTGAGTGAGGGAGGGAAATTGAGGGAGAAGAGAAACACTGGAATACTAATCAGTGCCAGAGTGCAAAAGTGTATTAGCTTTGGAAGAATAAATCACCTCTAATGTTGGGTCCTATGCATTTGGATGTTGCTGCATTATGTAAAACTATAGGTTGAGTTTTTTACATTTTAGAATGGGGTGCCACGAGTTTGTGCAGAATTTTAAAGGGTGCCTTGATGGAAAAAAAGGTTGAGAAACACAGCTCTAACATAAAACACAGGAAGGAATGGTCAGATGTGTATTGGAATCAGCTACAGGTATGTTAACAAAAATATTTCACAGTCCTAAACACAGAACTTTTCAATCAGGTCTGTAATGCAATGCGTTAAAAAATTGCTATTTAATCAGTTATCAATGTTGGTATAGCATATAAAAATGTCATCAAAATTCCCTAGGTATACCTAGGCGACATTCCCATGCCCAACTGTTCTTTTGATTGTCTGGTACCTGGCTGTATTGCAGAAGTTCTGACAGTGGCTTTTGTATTAGTGAAGCCTGTTAACACTGGCAAAAAATATTTACTAAACGAATGGCTACCTTGAGGCGGCGTTCATTGGCAGTATGTATATCCTCATCAGCTTTTGTCAACACAAATGTGCCTTTGGACCATTCCTCGTGGATCTGTAAGAAAAGAATAAACAAGGGTTCATACAATGTATTTCACAAAACGGTCATTGTTTCTAAATTCTGTTCTTGCATTATTATGCATAGGATGAACTATGCAGCCAATGAGGTCAGGATTCCTGAGCTAAAAACATGTTCAGGGTCCTAAATAAGGAAGGATAAGGACTTTAAGCAAGAATAAAAAAAATGTCGGCTTCTTTATTTATATGCTGACAAGCCTCTTAAAAGTTAACCTTTCCTTTCCAGAGTATAAAAACATATTGTAGTACAGTACCCAGTTTTTGCCATTTCAATGTACTCCTCCATTCCCCAAGCATGGCAGGATTTCTCCAATTTACTAATCTGTGGTCGTAGGTCTGCCAGGGGCAGCAAGGAACTGCTGGCCATATTTGGGGTTTTCAAGGGGCTCCTATTGGATAATAACTTTATGGCCTTGGTGTAATGGACATCGAAGCTGTATAAAGTGTTTGCTGGTCCACACAGGGATCACAGATTGGTGTGGAGGTTCTATGCACATAGATTGCAGTATAGGTAAAGGAACTGCAGCGCTACTCTGAGGCAGGCAGGTAGGGGAAGGGTAATGATTGGTAGAGAGAGGGGAAGTAACAGAACATAAAATTACATAAATACAGTGAAGGCAGCTCCTCTGAGAGAGATCCTGTAAAGTGCGTGCAAAGGAAGAGGACACCAATATTGTAAGACGGAGGGGAATATTGGTAGAAAGTGTACTCTGTACTCTTTCTACCAACATCCCGATCCGCCTTACAATGTTGGCGCCCTCTTCCCTTACTTGCACATAGATTGGAGTGTAGGATCAGGATCTGTGGAGAAAAGGACAAACTGGAGGGAAGGTTTAGGATTTGAGCAGAAAATGAAAGTTTAGTAGTAGACATGGTACGCTGCCAGGCAGTGCCCTTTATTCAGCAGAAGCCTTATGGTGGGAATTGTTTTGATTCTAGGATAATTCCCAGTCTGAATTTCTAGGAATTGCCTAAAAAAAAAAAAAAAAAAAAAAAAAAAAAAAAAATTCTGGAGCCCCACCCCCTCCTATTTTGTGTCTTCTTGCACCACGTTTACCACTACTCAATTATTGAGGTTGCCAACATACTGGCCACCATCAGACAGAACTTTTTGTGCCATCTGGAGTTCTTTTCCTTCTTTTCCCAGATATATAGAGTAATCTAGAAGCCCTGGTTCTGCTGGTAACATGTAGCTTGAGACTGGGGAGTGGAGAATGACAAATTGAGAGTGCTTGAATGGGTACAACAGAACTGAGAAGAACCCTGGCACCAAATCCGTGTAATCTGAAAAGACCCATCAGAGTTGTCTTCTAGCTGCTAAGATTGTGAAGGTATATGAAAGGTATATGAACCAGCCAACCCACAATATCATATGCACAGTGTCAACAATATAAAATTAAATAATTTTGGAAAAATGGGCCTGATGAAAGTTTTGTAAAACTAGTGTGGGGCAGCACAGTGGCTAAGTGGTTAGCACTTCTGCCTGGCCACACTAGGGTCGTTGGTTCAAATCCCAACCACGACACTACCTGCCTGGAGTTTGCATGTTCTCCCTGTGCCCTTGTGGGTTTACTCCCACACTCCAAAGACATGCTGTTAGGTTACTTGGCTCCTGTCTAAACTGACCCTAGTATGTGTATGTAAAAATGTGTGTTAACAAACTTAGATTATAAGCTCCTTGAGGACAGGGACTGATGTGAATGTACAGTATATGTAAACCACTGTGTAAATTGACATCACTATATTAGTTTCTGTAATAAATAATAATGGGAGCAATGCCCCTGTATTGCTTCCCCTAACTGTGTGCTATTGCTAGCCTTTCTGGGAATTATGTGCGCTTCATGACCCTTTTTTTACTGCAATGTCTTAAAAGTCAGCACTCACAGGTAATGTATCATGCACAGGAGTCTTTGTTGGCTAACAGAAGGGACAACAAGGTGACTGCAGGTGTGTACCTGAGGGTAGAGGTATTGATGGAGCAGCATAACAGGTCAGACAACTGCAGAGCATACTGGTAGCTGCGTGGAAACCATTATGGTCGCACACAGGGGCGTGCTGGGAGGCTAAGAGGTGAATTTAGAAAAACAAAAAGGTGCACAGAGGCTTGCTGGAGGCACTATATAGAATGCTTTTGTAACAAAAATGTTTTGTGGAAATGTACTATATATACACATATTAACAAAATAATTAGCAAAACATGCAGAGATTAGAATACAAGTAAACCTGTGCTTTGGCCTTGCAGTGTGGAAAATAGGTTTGTTCTACATGGAATACTGTGAATCTCATAAGAATGTTGCTGGCATTTCTGCATAGATCTTGACAGTATGAAATATATGATACGAAGAGCACAGCATTGCGGCAACAGTCTTACATTCTCGTAGCTGTAACTGATGCTGAATTATCGACAGCACCTTTTATATGGAGGACCCCCCATTCATTTCACCTCCAATCAGCTGCCGCGGAGTGTGGAAAAACAGTCTACAAAGCAGAAAGAATTCTAGAGTCGAAGGGAAAAAGGGGCAAGTGTCACAACAAACAGATTCTCTGATTGTTGGCAAGCTATATAACATCCTGTACATACTTGGGCCATCTACACCGCTGATTACACTAAAGTATAGATTGGCCACATTATGCTATATGCAATGTTATATCGCTAAAATGTCCACTATGGATAGTATATTGCAAGCAACGTAGTGTGTAATATATAGGTTTTGCTATATGAAACCTCTGGAACAATTGACTTCCCAGGCTACAGTCTATGAAGGAGGTCAACCAATGGAACCATTGGTTACATTTGCCAGTTCCAGGGCCGGCTCTACCACTAGGCGGAGTAGGCGGCCGCCTAGGGCGCCTGGCCACTGTTGATCTGTCACTGGCTGCTCTGCATTGAGTCATGTAAAAACTGATGCTGTCTAACTGAGATAATGAGATTGTATTATCACATGCCATTAGCAAATGTATATAGAAATAATGACTGATCTGCCAAATACCCCCCCCCCTCCGCCCCCCATCCCCCATGAGGCTGTATTTGATGGGCATAGGTGAAGCTGTATTTGATGGGCACAGGTGAAACTGTATTGATTGGCGCTAGTGAAGCTGTATTTGATAGGCATGGGTGAAGCTGTATTGATTGGCGCTGGTGAAGCTGTATTTGATAGGCGCTGGTGAGGCTGCATTTGATTGGCGCTGATCAGGATGGGTAGGGAAAAGGGGATGGAGTCAGGGGTGGTGCCAAGGGGGGGGCAGAAAAATGAGGTTTCGCCTAGGGTGTCAAAAATTCTTGCACCAGCCCTGGCCAGTTCCCACTAGTATTCTCCAGAATTGCACCCCCCATGTTGAGGGCATGTGACCTGGTATGGTTTAGGAGGGGGGGGGCACTTACTCATCCCCCCCTTTCTTGACCTGCCTGGCTGCATGCTCGGATAAGGGTCTGGTATGGATGGGGGGGGCCCCGCATCATTTTTTTTTACATTTTGGTTTGGGGTTCCCCTTAAAATCCATACCAAACCCGAATTGCCTGGTATGCATTGGGGGGGACCCCATGCTGGTTCTTTTTACAGGGGGCAGCCCGCTGACAGTTGATGAGTTATCGGTTGTTAAGGATGAGGCGGCTGGCTGCCCGGCCCGCTCCATAGCAACCAGCTATTTTTTTGACAAATACCGAATGTATTTTTTTGAAAAATACCGCATGTGATACTGCCAGCTAAACCCTGGTGGTAATTATCACATGCTTTTTTACTCTCTGGTCCGTTTGTGAATTGGACTTAAGAGCTTTTTATGAGATATTTACCAGCACATTTTTTTCTGTTTTGAATACCACATAATCGTTATTTTTTTTTTAATTGGACTTAATTTACTGCATGCAATAATTTATGCAAATGAGTAATACGATACCCTTATCACATGCGGTAAAGCTTTGTGAATTGATCTCATTGTATATTTTGATATAAAAACATATGCATTTCCTATGCTCTACAGCTGCAACTAGTGGCCATGTGGAATTTTACTGCTGACCATAAAACAACATTCCTTCAGAAGAGAAAAAATAGCCCAATAACATTCATTTTTGTGCACTTCACACAGAACACAAACGTTCTTGCAGATTCGCTGGTTGAATGGCTATGCACATTTTTCATAAATAGACCCCAATGTATTTTTCTTAGTGAAGGTTGGTTTGAGTTGTACCCTACAAAAACAAAACAATACAGCTGAAATTTGACAGCCAGATCTTCCCTTTGGCATCCAAACAATTGTATAATGTAGGAGAAAATCAAATAGGACATTACCTGATCCAAGCCTGTTACAATTTGTTCCATTTCAGTTGAGCTTACAAGTCCTGCCTTTTCCAAGGCTTTGACATAAGCTTGACTTCCCCTGATGTCAGCGGACCACATCCTCTGGTCATACGACACTGAAGAATTGAACATTTCCATAATGGGGTCTATGCTGCCAACAAATCTTCCACCCCATAGTTTATCTCCCTGAAAGACATTGCACTTATGATTAAAAGTATACTTTTGAAATAGAACACTTCTGGGAAAAGAATGCAGTTTACCAATCAATATAAAAATATATGATGCTTTAGCAGTGGCAAACAAGAGCTAAGTGGAACAAGCAATTAAGAAGGCTTCATGACACATCTATTTTTTTTTTTTTTAAGTAAATGCATACTAGAAATGAAGGAATAAAATGCTTAAAGTGGTACTAAACCTACAACAAAAAAGAAATATATTGCAGCTTACCAATCATTAGATATGGTGGCTGTCTTCGTTTTCTTTTTTTGCTTTTTTCCCCCGGTGATCTGGCCAGTAACACACCTCCTATATTAGAGTGCCCCCTCTGGATGAATGAGCACAAGGGGCACCTTTGGACAGCAGCATTGTCAGTCTGGGGGAGGGGGAATGTTATATGTACTAGCAGGTGTAGGAAGATGTTATATGTACTAGCAGATTTAGATACACTAACAACGTGAAGCCTAACTCCACTAACACTTTAGAAGTAGATAAATTAAAGCTGATCATTGTAAGCACCTCTGTCAGTGTTAAATTGTTTATCTCATCTCTGTAACTGATACTTTCCACTGCATAGCTTGTTTTTGGTTTTGTTTTTTGAAAAACAAGGACTTGCTGGCTGCATCATCAGGTGAAAATAGAACAAAATAAGCAAATGCAGCCACCACATCTAACAATTGGTAAACCACAATATGATAAATGTATGCTTTTGGGTTTAATACAGCTTTAAGTGTATCAATAAAAAAAAAATGTAGAAACTAGGTTTTTTCATTGCTGTGTCCTAATGGAGATTTCCTGCCTTATGCTGCCATAATATTGTCACCAAGACAGGAAGTGAAAGAAAATGTCTCCAATGGGACACACAATAAAAAGATTAAAAATGACAGGTCCTTAGCAGTCCATATCCAAAGCTAAATAAAAATGCAGATAAATACACAAAGAATGCACCAAATATAGAGGGAACCATTGATAACCAGTGACTGCATGCTGATTCTTGCTCTTTAAAAAGTTCAAAATAAAAATTACGCTGTTACCAATTTTATGTCTGACATGAAATGAGCTATTCTACATTAAGAGATAAGTGGCCTGGAACATTGACAGAACATTATGTGCTCTTGCAAAATTCCACTGATAGCTCTCTTATTACCTTTAATAGAAAACAGCCTACACTGAATGACGCTAGGTCAACAAAGACATCAGAGATCAAGTGACCGGTACCTATTGCATAAGATTAGTCATAGGACATACTGGGCCCTGGTACAAACAACTTCAACACAAAGCAACTTAGACCCCATACACACTATACAACTTTTGTTTTCGGATTTCCTTTAGATTTACCAAAACCATGCAGTGCAAGGACCTGCCTGATTGTATACAGATTGAAACTCTTAAGGTTTGAGCTCACATTATATGGTTTTGGTAAATGTGAAGGAAACAAAAAAATCTACAGAAAATTGTATAGCGTGTATCTAGCTTTATAGTGATCATACAACAACAAGCATTTTCACCCATCAGGCTCATCAATGCATTATAGGAGTTTAGATTATATGAGTAAAGCCCTGTACACACGGTGTGATGGTCGTATGAAAATGGTCGTAGGAACGCTTGTTGTATGATCATCCGACCATTAGTACACACGATTAGAACAGCCGACGTGCGACAGTCCTACAACACAAGTTGGATGAGCAGACTAGAAAACTTTGGTTGCACAACAAGCGTTGGTACGACTGTTGAATCGTGTGTACAGAGAAGTTGGTCCAACAAGTTGTATGTGCAAAAACACGCATGCTCAGAAGTCAGGAACGCCCGGAAGTGTCCGTTCGTGTAAACCTACGTTCCTAATTCACAGATCACATGCACCTGAACTTCCTCTTTATACGCTCGTAACATGTCACTACGTTCGGCTTGGTCGTACGATCGCTTAGTTCATGTCAGTACGCGAGATACAACAGCCAACATACGATTTTGGCCCTTCAGTCGTATGACCATCACACCGTGTGTACGAGGCTTTAGGTGGAGCCTGGTGAGCTTAGTCACCCCATGGCTTCTTATAGCTTTATGGACTTCATTGAAGTTCCTGGCTCTCGGCAAATCCATTTGAAATTTTAATTGTTCCTGCTTGTCTAGGTGGGACAGGGAAACCGAACTGTGTAAGAGTCATGGCAGGTGTGAGATCTGGGAAATTAGCAAAAATTAAATCTTATCACAGTCCCAAAAAGACATAAGACATTTTACAGTGGTTTAACTCTGTCATCTACTGAAAGTGGAAATAAGTTCTGGGTGGTCTGACCTTATAAGATAGAACTCCAGTCTAGAGCTGCACGATTCTGGCTAAAGTAAGAATCACAATTTTTTTTGCTTAGAATAAAGATCATGATTCTCTCACTATTCTCGCGGCATACCATCATCTTTCTCATTATAGAAAAAAATTGGGCTAACTTTACAGTTTAGTTTTTTTTATTCATTATAGTGTATTTTTTCCCAAAAAAATTGCATTTGAAAGACCGCTGCGCAAATACAGTGTGACAACAACTGCCATTTTATTCTCTAGGGTCTCTGCTGATAAAAAAATATATATATATATATATAAAAAATGTTTGGGGGTCCTAAGTAATTTTCTAGCAGAAAATACTAACTTTAACTTGTAAACAACAAGTGGTTGAAAAAGGCTTGGTGGTTAAAATTCCCTCATCTACAGACAAGTTCTTCCCTTTGATCTATTCTAAAAAAGGACAAAATGATACAATGTATCTCTCCTCTTCTCTATCTCCCAGCACTGAGGAATGTTAATAAACATTCTCTGGCATTTTATTTTTTTTTGATGGCTCTGAACGGCTCTGCATTGTTTGCACAGAATCGAGGAAATGTCGGGTGTAGATTGTGAGGGGGGGGGGGGGGGGGTTTGAATCGAGATTGCGATCTTTTAACGATTAATCATGCAGCTCTACTCCTCTAAAAAACTCCTCTAATTTTGAATAACGAAAAAGTTTTGAACCTCCATCAGGTTTGATGATGCCTTTATATGATAGATTTTCCTTCACTTCTTACCCCAAATAACAGAATCAAATTGGTAATACGATGGGTTTCATAAGCAAAAAATTCCATTTGGTTGAAAAAGTGAATGATAAAGCAGATTTTTTTTTTTACTAGAATATAAATATACAGTATATATATTTTTACCACAAAAATAACCTGTGTATAGATTCAAGATCAGATAACATTGGCATTACTGTCAATTTCAAGAAGAACAAATATTATTCTTGAAAATATGTTAGTAGTAAAATGAATCATGGCTGTTCTACATCTATATAATTTCTTAATAAGTAGCAAATTCTGATAAACTGCAACATACAATACCTTTGGCTATACCTCTGCTGGTTGCCCAGTGCCAATTCAAACACATGATTGGGCAAAAGTATGAAGACTTTTACAAAGTGAAGAAAAGTTCTTGTTTTATTTAAAAGCTTCACTATGGGCAGACTGTGTAGGCATCACCCAGTGTCATCATTTACTTCCCGATCAAGATGTAAACTCAGGGATGTACTGTAAATAATGGTGTCTGTGCAGTTGCCTAGAACTGCTGGGGTACCCATTGACATTGATGGCCGTTTACTGTTTTCAGCTGGACAGGGTGATCATCTAAAGCAGTGGTCTCCAAACTGTGGCCTTTTGCTTCACTTTTTCTGGCCCTTGGGGCACTATTCCTCCCATTGACACCAACAGTGGGGCTCTATTACTCCCTATAATACCAAAGATGGGGCATTATTTACTACCAGTAAAACTAGGACAATTTCTACACTTACTGGCCACAGTCTGCCCCCCCCCCCCCCACAAAAGCCTGAGGACAGTAAAGTGGCCCTTTGTTTAAAAGGTTTGGAGACCCCTGATCTAAACCACTATGAGTATTCCAAAGACAGCACCAACTGGGGCTCCCTGAGGAAGAATAGCTATGGGCAGGGTACAAGCAAACCTTGTCTGATCATCAATGATTTTAATTAAATGAGTTTATTAGGTGTCTGCAATGCCCATCCCCTGCCTTGCTCCACTGACCTAAACACAATTGGTTGTCCAATACAATAGCCCGTGTGTAGCACAGGTACCTTAGGCCCATGAGATCATGCTCACATGCCCAGTCTACATCGTGTCTAAGGCCAGCTATCAGGACTCTTGCAGATTTGGGAATAAGAACGTAACTATTGAGCATGACTAGAACAATGTACAGTATGCAACCAAATACAGTGCACACAACTACTGAGAAGCACTCAGTTGTTGTTTTGTACTTTTTGTTCCAGCACAGTGAAG
>BLSH010329371.1:256306-288745 GCA_018402905.1 Glandirana rugosa
ACCCACTGGCCACAGTCTGCCCCCCGCAAAAGCCTGAGGACAGTAAAGTGGCCCTTTGTTTAAAAGGTTTGGAGACCCCTGATCTAAACCACTATGAGTATTCCAAAGACAGCACCAACTGGGGCTCCCTGAGGAAGAATAGCTATGGGCAGGGTACAAGCAAACCTTGTCTGATCATCAATGATTTTAATTAAATGAGTTTATTAGGTGTCTGCAATGCCCATCCCCTGCCTTGCTCCACTGACCTAAACACAATTGGTTGTCCAATACAATAGCCCGTGTGTAGCACAGGTACCTTAGGCCCATGAGATCATGCTCACATGCCCAGTCTACATCGTGTCTAAGGCCAGCTATCAGGACTCTTGCAGATTTGGGAATAAGAACGTAACTATTGAGCATGACTAGAACAATGTACAGTATGCAACCAAATACAGTGCACACAACTACTGAGAAGCACTCAGTTGTTGTTTTGTACTTTTTGTTCCAGCACAGTGAAGCAGTTAAAATATATAAACTCTTCCAAGCAGAAAGGGTTCACAGTTTAATCCTGATCACAAGGCAAATCACGCAGCATGGTTACCTGTTCTTTACAAGAGTTGCACAGAAAAATGTAACATATTTCCCCAAGTCTCAATTAAAAGATATCCATCCAAAAATGGTCACTTTGTACAGAGATGGCAAAGGCTCATGATGGCTATTAGCTTCCTATACCTTATTTAGGGGCTCTTGTGGTAAAACCTCTGCATCTGAGAATGAGACCCCATTGTGGTTGTTGGGAGCAGAACAGCAAACACTAATGGACGCTTCTAAAATATATAAAGGGGCCAGAAAGTAATTTATCTCATCAGAGCCAATCCATAATTGAAATACAGGTAAGGTTTAGTGGACTAACCCTTTAATTATGTTTCCTACCATTATTTTGTATTATATTTCAGCAATAACTAAATGCATTTGCTTGTGTGCAGTTTCCCACTTCATGCATAGCATTGTACAGGTTGTTGAGGGCACCAGAGGAAAAAACCTGCACTGGCCAAAGCAGCTCAGGTATGACCTTTTAGATTTTCGGGATGACATTTATGAATACTAGTACCCACAAACTGAAGATTATTATTATACAGGATTTATATAGAGCCAACAGTTTACGCAGCACTTTACAACTTGAGGATAGACAGTACAAATACAATACACTTAAATACAGTAGGAATCAGAGGGCCCTGCTCGTTAGAGCTTACAATCTAAGAGGGAAGGTCAAGAGATACAAGAGGTAATAACTGTAGGGGGTGTGCTGATGGAGAATATAAATGTACAGTTGTTAGGTGGGAGCCAGATACGCTTCTCTGAAGAGATGAGCTTTCAGGGATCGTCTGAAGGTGAACGATGTAGGAGAAAGTTTGGGGTAGAGCATTCCAGAGGTTGGGAGAGGCTCTGGCGAAGTCATGGAGGCTAGGATGGGATGAGATGACAAGGGGGCTAGAAAGCGGGAGGTCTTGGGAGGAGCGAAGAGATCGATTTGGTTGGTATTTTGAGACCAGGTTAGTGATGTAGCTGGGGGCCAGGTTGTGAATGGCTTCATAGGTTATTGTTAGTATCTTGAATTTAATGCGTTGGTTGAGTGGCAGCCAATGGAGGGATTGACATAGGTGTGTAGCAGACGTTGAGCAGTTTTTAAGGTGGATGAGCCTGGCGGCAGTGTTCATAATAGACTGAAGTGGAGATAGCCTATATAGAGGTAAGCCAGTGAGGAGGGAGTTGCAGTAGTCGAGGCGAGAGATGACCAGGGAGTGGATTAGAAGCTTTGTGGTGACATTGGTTAGGAACGGGCGTATCTTGGAGATGCTGCAGAGGTTGAGGTAGCAAATTTTGGATAGCGATTGGATGTGGGGCCGAAAGATTCGTTTGGAGTCCAGGATTACACCTAGGACCTTGGCGTGGGGGGACGGGTTGATAGTTGAGCCGTTGATTTTGACAGAGAAATCTGGGGAAGTGGCACGAGGGGGAGGAAATATCATAAGCTTGGTTTTGGATAGGTTGAGTTTGAGGAAGGGATGTGACATCCAGGTAATGTCTGTTAGTAAGTTGGTGATGCTCGAGGAGACAAATGGAGAGAGCTGGGGGGTGGAGAGATAGATTTGTGTGTCGTCAGCATAGAGATGATACTGAAAGCCATGGGAGGCAATCAACTGACCCAGGGAGGCGGTGTAGATTGAGAAAAGGAGAGGTCCAAGAACAGAACCTTGGGGGGACACCGACAGAGAAAGGAAAAGGAGATGAGCAAGTAGAGTTGTAAGTGACACTGAAGGAGTGGTGGGATAGGAAGGATTAGAACCAGCGAAGAGTACAGTCACAGAGACCAAAGGAGTGGAGTTTTTTGAGGAGGAGGGGGTGGTCCACTGTGTCAAAGGCAGTAGAGAGGTCCAGGAGTACTAGTAGTACAGAATAGTGTCCGTTGGTTTTATAAGTTAGTAGGTAATTTGTGAGTTTAAGGAGAGCAGTTTCCATGGAGTGTTGAGGGCGAAATCCGGACTGAAGGGGATCAAGAAGTTTGTTCATGGTCAGATGGTCACTCAGTCAGTTGTAGACCAGTCTTTCAAGGAGTTTGGAGGAGAAGGGGAGTAAGGAGATGCGGCATAGTTTGTAAAGATTGGTGGGGTCCAGTTTTCTGACATCAGTTTGAGATCATTTATTGAATACCACAGTATAAATCCAATGTAAAAAAGAAATGGCCAAAAATTATTTGTTTCTGAATCTAAGCATGTAATTTCAGAAAAACAATATCCCTTTCTCTAAAGATCTTACTGTACATAGAAACATAGAGGTGTGATGGCAGAAAAAGACCTAGTGGTCTATCAAGTCTGCTCCATTTTTTTTTCTACTTTAACGTTTTTGTATATAGATCTACGTTTGTCCCAAGCATGTTTGAATCTACTTAGGCTGGGTTCACATATGAACCGCATGCGGCTCCCAGCAGGGGTCCAGTGCATCCTGGTTCACTGTTTCAGGTCCGATTTCAGCTCAAATTTTAGGCTGAATTTGGACCTAAAACGGACCAAAAGATGCACAACATTTTTGTGCAAAATCTCCTGCTATTGGGAATCAGATGCATTCGCAATTGTGTGAACCCATTGTTACTGTTGACTGAATCACTACTTCTGCTGGAAGTCTATTTCAAGCATCAACCACTCTTTCGGTAAAAGAATACCCCCAGACCCCCGTGTAATTCAGGCACAGCTCCATTGCAAGGGAGCACTTTATAATTTTCCTGGGAGTTGGGCTTCAACCTGTTTTCTATCAATGTACATTTATAAACAATGGGTTGCTGGGCTGTTATTTTCCTAGTTGATGAAGAAAACAGCTTCAATAACTGTTCATCCTGCTAATTATTGTGTAACAAGCCATCATTAACCACTTAAGGACCGGAAGGATTTCCAGCTTTAGGACCGGAGCCCTTTTTGCGATTCGGCGCTGCGTCGCTTTAACTGACAATTGCGCGGGCGTGCGACGTTGTACCCAAACGAAATTTGCGTCCTTTTTTTCCCACAAATAGAGCTTTCTTTTGGTGGTATTTGATCCCCTCTGCATCATTTCTGATCGCCGCTATAAACAAAAGAGCGACAATTTTGCAAAAAAACCCAAAATTTCTTACTTTTTCCTAAAATACAAATCCAAAAAAATATATAAAAAAACATTTTTTTTCACCGTTTTTGGCCGATTTATATTCTTCCTCATATTTGCGATAAAAAAAAAAAAAATCGCAATTGGCGTTTATTGATTGGTTTGCGCAAAAGTGGTCGCGTTTACGGGTGATGAGAATTCATTTTTGGGGTTTTTATTTTTTTTTATTTTTTACTAATAATGGCGGCGATCTGCGATTTTTTGCGGTTCTGCGATATTTCAGCGGACATGTCGGGCCATTTTGACACTTTTTTGGGACCATTGGCATTTATACAGCGATCAGTGCTATAAAAATGCACTGATTACTGTGTAAATGCCATTGGCAGTGAAGGGGTTAACCTGCAGGGGGCGCTCTAAGGGTTAACTATGTTCCCTGGGCGTGTTCTAACTGTAGGGGGACTGCCCTAACAGGAGAAGGGAAGTGGTCACAGCCTTCATGTACAGGAAGGCTGTGATCACATCCCTTCCCCCTCACACAGAGCGGAGGTCCGTGTTTACTTACACGGACCTCCGCTCCTTCGCTCCGGGGGGGCCATCGCGGGTAGCCGGCGGCAATCGAAGCCGCCGCACCCGCTCCCCGGCCCTCCCCGGACACAGTGAGCGCGCGGGCGCGCCTCCGGCGGCACGCGCTCACTATGCTCGATCACGCGGCCGCCGTCGTATGGCGGCGATCCGCGTTACAGAGCCACTTTGCCGCCGTCAATTGCTGATTGACGGTCGGCAAGTGGTTAAATCACCAATCTAAGCGGCTCAGTATCATGTGATTACTGTGATTGCCAATCACATACTAAGATTTACACTGAAGATTCCTCCCTCTTACATGAAAGGAGAGGAATTGAAGCAAGTTTGAAATGAGACTGAATGAATGGGTCTGTAGCAGCAGCAGCAGCTGATCCATTCAGTTTCACTGACACCGAGATTTTTTTTTTTTTTTGGAAGCAGACTAGTAATTGTCAGTGAAACTATGGCAGTGCAGAAAATGGTAATGAAAGGGTGTAAAAGGCAGGTACTCAAGTAGTTAAAGTAACCCTGTCAGAAGAAATGTCCCTGAAATAGAAGCGCTTTTATACTCACTCACTTCTTTGGCAGCATGGGTCTCTTACCTGCCTTGTAGCCTCTGTAAGCTTTTTTGGCATTCAACACTATTGCTGCTTGTGTCCCTTAGACATGTGATATGGCTCTTTCCTCCAACTTCTACATCACTACTGAGTCCTGTAGTGGCTTAGGGGTTGGAGGATGGAACCATGGTGTGCTCACAATCCTGGAAGTGACAAAAGCCAACAAAATTTACTGAGGCTGTAGCGCTGGAGAGAAGACATGAGTTGCCAGAAACATGGTGAGTATAAAAAAACACTACAGTATTCCTTTAAAGCAGGGGTGTCAAACTGGCGGCCCTCCAGCTGTTGCGACACTACAAGTCCCATCATGCCTCTGCCTGTGGGAGTCATGCTTGTAATTGTCAGCCTTGCAATGCCTCATGGGATTTGTAGTTTCGCAACAGCTGGAGGGCCGCCAGTTTGACACCTGTGCTTTAAAGCATGGTTATCACAGTATACAATTCTGGTTTAGTAGTTGAAATATTACCAGTCCTTCAAACCTCAGCAACTAAGACCCTTAAGCCTTGTACACACGCAACGATTATCGTACAACCACACATCCAACTTTTGTCCAAATTGGCTGTCCGTGGTTTTGTCTAGCGTACTGACGTTAGTCAAGTAATCGTCCAACAAAGCCGAACGTAGTGACATGTTACGAGTCTATAAAGAGGAAGTTTAGGTGAATGTGATTTGTGAATTACAGACGCAGGTTTACACGACCTAACACTTCCTGGATTCCGAGCATGCCTGTTTGCACTTTTGTTGGTCCAACTTCTGTACACACCAGCCGAAAATCGGACGACGCCTTGTTGGCAGACAAAGGTTTACTAGTCTTCACATACAACTTCTGTTGGACGATCATTGGAAATCGGATGTTGAATCGTGCGCACTAACGGTCGGATTATTGAACAACAGGCTGTTGTACGACCGTTGTTGGCCCATAATAGTACCGTGTGTATGGGCCTTTAGCCACATGCTCTGCCTCCTTCTTACAACCCCTACACTATGCTTGGTTCACACTTGTGTGGGTGATTCTCCCTGCGGGTCGGCAACTGGTCTTGCAGCCGCAACCACCTGCACAGAAAAACGCAACTGAATTTAATCCTAATGGCACCCACACAGACTGGAAATAGCAGCAGACACTTCCTGCACTGGGAACTACACTGCAATTCCATTTTCTGTGTGAGCTGCAATTTAAAAATGGAGCAGGGTCCCTTTAGGTTTTTTTTTTTTTTTTTAAGGAGGCATGGTAGCCCACTCAAATGAATAGGCTGCCTTGCCCTCGCAAAACGTGCCTCCAGAGCCACACAAGTGTGAACCAGGGGTTGCAACTGAGTCCTGTAGAGATGTAGGGGATCAGAGGATAAAACCATGGTGTGCGGTGAAGGAGACAGGTGTCCGAAACTTCCAAAAGAGACAAAAAAACAAATCTTTTGGAAGGTAAAAGACATGGGACACTGGAGGGGTGAGCAAATATAGAATCTCTTCTATTGAGAGGACATCCGTTCTGAATTTGCTTTCAATCTGACAGGGTTCCGTAGACCCCATACACACTATACAACTTTTGTTGTCCGATTTCCTTTAGATTTACCAAAACCATGTAGTGCAAGGGCCTGCCTGATTGTATACGAATTGGAACTCTTAAGGTTTGACCTCATATTATATGGTTTTGGTAAATCTGAAGGAAAACATCTACAGAAAATTGTATAGTGTGTATCCAGCTTTAAGCATGGTGGCTGGGTTCACACTGCAGCATGGAGTGGCTCTCGGCAGGGGTCTGGTGCGTCCCTGTTCACCGTTTCAGCCCAAATTTTTGGCTGAATTCAGACCTTAAAAACGGAGCTAAAGATGCACAGGACTCTTCTGCTGTGCGCTCCGCGGCCGCCCCGGAGATGTGTGAACCGGCTCCATAGACAGCCGGTAACAATCTCCTGACCTGCAAATTTGATGTGGAGAAACCTGCATCCAATTGGCAATAGGGTGAACAATTCTGGTATGGTAGGTCAGGTAGTTTCAATATTACCAGTCCTCCAAACCACAGTGAATAAAGCTGGCTATACACTGATAGTTTTCTTTAGTTTAGCCTGCACACTGAAAAAAATAAGTAAAATGAACGGATTCCTCCATCTTTACTATACAGTCTGCATGAATGAATCTACTGCTGTGGCTATTGTATATTTATATATGGCCTTAACAACTGTCAAAATAGTTGAATACCAGCTGCATCTGACGGGATGTAGCCGCTGTTTGGCTTCAAATTTTCCAACAGGCTTCTTTGACAAACAATCAACTTTTGTCAAAAGAGCAGGGCCACCCACGGAGTGAAATTCAAACAGTATATGGCCAGTGTAAGACATAATTAATAGAATTTAGAAATTTTAACAGCTCTGCCACAATTTTTTTTTTTTTTAATAAATTGCTATCATTGTTATCAAAAACAAACCTAAAATTTACTAAAGAAAGAAGCCTTTTCATATCCAAAATCAAAATATTACCTCAGATGCCATAGTTTCAGTTCAGGGATATCTTAACTTGTACAGGAGCAGATCTAAAATAAATATGGAAAAATATGAGATCTTCTTTATGAAAATCAAATGACTAATATGTTTGGTGCTGTATTCTCCAAAAACACTCCAAAACGTCACCTTTAACTAGGGTCAGAAACATACCCCAGCATTTATAGCCACGTGGCATTAAACCTCTTGCACCATTAGACATGGAATACACACCATTACATGTACAGTATCTCACAAAAGTGAGTACACCCCTCACATTTTTGTAAATATTACACACCTGCTCCCTATTCACACCTGAGACCTTGTAACGCTAACGAGTCACATGACACCAGGGAGGGAAAATGGCTAATTGGGCCCAATTTGGATATTTTCACTTAGGAATGTATTCGCTTTTGTTGCCAGCGATTTAGACATTAATGGCTGTGTGTTGAGTTATTTTGAGGAGACAGAAAATTTACACTGTTATACAAGCTGTACACTCACTACTTTACATTGTAGCAAAGTGTCATTTCTTCAGTGTTGTCACATGAAAAGATAGAATAAAATATTTACATAAATGTGAGGGGTGTACTCACTTTTGTGAGATACTGTAAGTAATGCATTTGGTTCTGTTTTCCTAAAATTGCCATACTTCAGCTCTAGGGGCTGTCACACCGGCATGCCATGCTCAATGCACTGCTGCGTTGAAAAAGCCTGGTCAGCAAGTGATCAAAAGCATGCACTATGTATCAACAGCAATGTGTTTACTTCCATTATGAAAACCTGGATTGCTGACACTTGTATAGAAATGTGACAGTTGCTACACAAAATTGCACAGGTACATGAAGAGAGAAGCACATAGACATACCGTCCCAGGTGATGTATGCAGTCCCAGCACAGATCCTCCTGTAGATCAGCTCAGAGAACCTGGCACAGGCTGCTCACACCTTTACACTGGCACCTCGTACATACCCCGCCCCTTCCCTAGGCATGACCAATCCTACAAAACCTAACCCTGGCAGCTCACGCCTCTACTACACTCTCGGGTTCTAAATTCCACGCCCCTTCACTTGTCGTGACCAATCACAGACAGCATGAGACTGCCAGCTCACGCCTCTACAAAGGATGTCCTAAACACCCCGCCCTCTCCTTTGGTGTGGCCAATCCCAGAGGAGCTGTCACTTTGCTTACATCAAACACGTTTTACTAAGCCCAATAAACAAGGAGAAGGAGGAGTCTGACTGACGTCACATGAGCATCATTCTTCAATAGAACAGTGCGGATCACACGAAGCAGTCAGTGGCTCCATGGCACCTCAGGAGAGTTCCCGCCCGCAATGATTGTGGGCTTGGATTCGAACCTGGCCTAAGCCGCTGCCAAATTTTATAACTATACAAATGTACAATTCCTCCTAATACACCAGATAGAGTGTCATGACTGCAATGTGTTAGGAATTGTATAATATAGCAAAGAATATTTCCTAATATCTAAAATAATATAACACAAGCCTGGTACAAATGGTCTGAATAAAAAGTACATGTTCTTAGTCGTAATTAACCATTGTGATAAATGTTTTGTGACTGCACGGTGCGGTGTCTGGGCTGTGTGATAGAAATAGAGCTGGACTTCACATGGGTTGGAGGAACCTTGTAAACAGGGAGCTGCTTTCCGGGGGACGGAGAGTAGTGTAGGACGCGTGGTGCAACACCATTCTCCTTCCCCCGGAAACCAGCACAGAAGGTTTATGTATAGCAGGAGGAAAGCATGGAGGTGTAAGTTGGTTTTGGGCATAAACATTCATAAACTGTATGGACTGAGGTTGTGTTATATTACTATACAGTGTCTGAGCAGATGGGGGTGTGTTTTATTACTTTACACTTACTGTATATGCAGTAGGAGAATGGATTACAGGCAGTATTGGGTGATAATTGTCAGAAATGAACACTGCTGAGGATTGTAGATGTTTTATTATGTTGTCATTAATGATATTATTTCTTATTTATTCCAGAAAAGATACAAATGCGGCATTACTCAGTAATTATGAGGTATGTATGCAAAGAAAGGCACCTCTTCCATGCTTATACAGACTAGGATTATTCCTTTGACAAGGCACTATGTTCCCCAGCAATTTAGGGGAGGGAGACCCTAAACTGGCCATACACATTAAAGTGCTTCTAAAGGGTTTCTTAATCACTTCAGCCCCGGAAGGATTTACCCCCTTAAAGCGGAGTTCCACCCAAAAGTGGAACTTCTGCTTTAAAGCGGAGTTTCACCCAAAAGTGGAACTTCCGCTGGTTGGATCCCCCCCCCTCTCAGGTGTCACATTTGGCACCTTTCGGGGTGGAGGGGGAAGAGGACCCCTTGTCTTTAGATAGGTGTCCTTTCCACACATCTGGGAGCTCGGGCCGGCGGCCGCTGACGTCAGCAGCCCGGCTCCCTCCTGGCTCTGCTACTGGCCGCCCGGCCAATAGCAGAGCGCAGCGGAGCCTTGTGCATGCACAGTAAGGTGCCCGGCGTGAAGCTGTAATGCTACAAGTCCGGGTTCTCTTACCCGCAATGGATGTGGCTGCACCCGACTCCCGATCCGAAGATCGGCAGCGGATGCTGACATTGCTGGACTCCAGGACAGGTAAGTGTCCTATTATTAAAAGTCAGCAGCTACTGACTTTGAGAATGATGCTCATGTGACATCAGTCAGACTCCTCCTTCTAGTTTACTGGGCTTAGTGAAACGTATTTGATGTAAGCAAAGTGACAGCTGCTGACTTTTAATTGTTTTTTCCAGCCAGACCTCCGCTTTAAGTGAAGGTGGCCCCCTGACATGCCACAATTGGCATGTCATTTTTTTTGGGGGGCTGGGGCGCGGGGTCCCTGTTTTCACAGGGTCCCAGCTCCCACTTCCTCACCTGGTGACGCAGAGCCGGAAGAAAGTTCACCTCACTCCCCCTCCCTCCCTGCAATCTTCTGGGAAATGTCACAGGTCCCAGAAGGTTGCCCGGCCATTCACAGAGTGGCTTGCCCGGCCATGAAGCCGCGGCTGGGCGCCCACACTTGCTATGCCAGCATCGCGGAGGGGAGGGGGAGAGGAGTGATGCATCAGGTGGCAGTGGGACAGGTGAGTAGCCATTTATTAAAAGTCAGCAGCTACACTTTTTTGTAGCTGCTGACTTTTAACCGCTTGAGGACCAGAAGGATTGTCCACTGTAGGACCAAAGCACTTTTTGCGATTCGGCACTGTGTCGCTTTAACTGATAATTGCGCGGTGGTGTGACGTTGTACCCAAACAAAATTGATGCCCTTTTTTTCCCTACAAATATAGCTTTATTTTGGTGGTATTTAATCACCTCTGCGTCACTTCTGATCACCGCTATAAACAAAAAAAGAGTGACAATTTTGAAAAAAAGAACTATATTTTTTACTTTTTGCTATAATACATATACAAAAAAAAAATATAAAAAAAACAATTCATCAGTTTTGGCCGATATATATTCTTCCTCATATTTGTGGTAAAAAAACCCCCCATGATCTGTGTTTATTGATTGGTTTGCTCAAAATTTGCAGCGTTTACAAACCATGACAATTAATTTATAGCGTTTTTACTATTTTTTTTTTACTAGTAATGGAGGCGATCTGCGATTTTATTGGGACTGTGATATTGCAGCGGACATGTCAGACATTTTTGACACTTTTGGGACCAATGACATTTATACAGAGATCAGAAATTTAAATAGCCACTGATTACTGTGTAACATGTCATTGGCAGTGAAGGGGTTAACCTGCAGGGGGCTGACAGAGCGGGGAACCGCCGATGTAAACAGGGTTTTTCTTCTCTGCCAGGCAATCGCGGGTAGCCAGCGGACATCTAGTCCGCTGGACCCGCGGCCATACTGCTGGAGATTGAGCCACGCACGAGCGAGCCGCTGTTTGTAGATGGCGATTCGCGGGATCGTGTCACTCTGCAGCAATAAATGTACACGAGCCGGTCCGGTACCAGTTAAATAGGTGGAACTCCGCTTTAATGACCAGGCCATTTTCTGCAATACGGCACTGTGTCGCTTTAACTGACAATTACACGGTCGTGCGAAGCTGTACCCAAACAAAATCAATGTCTTTTTTTCCCCCACAAATAGAGCTTTCTTTTGGTGGTATTTGATCACCTCTATGTGTGGTTTTTATTTTTTGCGATGGAAACAAAGAACAACTGACAATTTGAAACAAAAACAATATTTTTTGCTTTTCTAAAACAAAAATATCAAATTTCTTCATCAATTTAGGCAAATATGTATTCTGCTACATATTTTTGGTAAAAAAATCCCAATAAGCGTATATTGATTGGTTTGCTCAAAAGTTATAGCGTCTACAAATTATGGGATATTTATATATATATATATTTTTTTTACTAGCGATGGCAGTGATCAGCAACTTATAGTGAGACTACGATATTGCGGCGGACAAATCGGACACTAACTGACACTTTTTTGGGGACCAGTGACATTATTACTGGGATCAGTGCTAAAAATATGCACTGTCACTGTACTAATGACATTGGCAGGGAAGGGGCTAACATCAGGGGAGATCAAAGGGTTTATTGTGTGCCTAGGATGTGTTTACTAACTGTGGGGGAAGTGCTTTTACTACTTGAAGACATGGATTGGTGTTCCTGCTTCACAGGAACACAGGATCCATGTCTTATATACCGGGGGTCAGCAACATGTAGATCGGGATCTACCAGTAGATTGCGGACAGGTGACTGGTAGATCGCGGTATGGGCTTGCTGGCTCACCATTCCAGAGCATCAAACAGAGTGCAATGCAGAGGGACTACTTGTGAAGTTAAAGCTGTAGTATGTAGCAAGAGCCGCATAAGCTGATGCCTCCTCTGAGTGATACCAACTGCACTCCACATCTTATCCTGGCTAGTGGTCTCCAGAGTGTTAGAGCTGTAAAAACGTCTGATGCGGCTTAACGCTGGATACAGCCGCGTTACGCCTCATCAAGGGTTGTTCTTTTTTTATTTTTGACAAGCGGGGAACCTGAAAAGCGGTAGTCCACTGTGCCATCGGCCCACTGTGCCATCGGCCCACCAGGAAACTCCCGGTAGTCCCGATGGCCAGTAAAGGCCTGCTTTCTACTCCCTAAGCAGCCTGTCTCCAGTGCGGGGGGTGGCTGGGTAGGGTATTGGCACCATTTGTGTTATAATGGAAGGCCATGCTAGGCAGAGTAGGCTGTGTGCTGATAACATAGGGTTGATTTACTTAAACTGCAGAGTGAAAAAATCTGGTGCAGCTGTGTCACATTGCAGAGATTTCCCTTCACTTCCTCTTCCATAGCCAACCAGGAAGTAAGAGAAAATCCCTGTAATTTAAGGGAATTCCTTGGGGACGCCCATGTCCCCCTAGTGTCCTCATTGGAAGATTTCTCCTCTATATTATTATTCTGGGGAAAACCCAAAATTTGTGTTTTTTTAAAAAAAAAATATTTTACTTTCACTTTCAATAATGTAAACAGAATGAATAGAGAGGGGGAATCTCCTTAACCATTTTAAGACCGGGCCTCTTTTTGGAGTTCGGTGGTTACGAGTTAAAATCAGTTTTTTTTTTCTATAAAATTACTAAGAACCCCCAAACAATATATATCTTTTTTTCTAACACCCTAGAGAATAAAATGGCAGCCATTGCAAAACTTTGTCACACCGTATTTGCGCAGCGGTCTTACAAGCGTGAGTTTTTTTGAAAAAACTGAGTTTTTTGAGTTAAAAAATAAGACAACAGTAAAGTTAGGCTCATTTTTTTCCATATTGTGAAAGATAATGTTACGCCCAGTAAAATGATACCCAACATGTCATACTTCAAAATTGCGTCCGTTCGCAGAATGGCGACAAACTTTGCAACATAAAAATCTCCATTGGCGACGTTTAAAAAATTCTACAGGTTAGCATTTTTGAGTTACAAAGTAGGTCTAGTGCTAGAATTATTGCTCTCGCTCTAACAATCGCAGTGATACCTCGTGTGGTTTGCACACCGGTTTCATATGTGGGCGGGACTTGCGTTTGCTCCTGCGCGCGAGCTCGCAAGGACGGTGCGCTTTAAATTTTTTTTTTTTTTTCTTAATTATTTTAATTTTTATTTTTACACCGTAATTTTTTTAAAAAAAAATTTTGATCACTTCTATTCCTATTACAAGAAATGTAAACATTCCTTGTAATAGAAAAAAAGCATGCCAGGACCTCCTAAATATGAGATCTGGGGTCAAAAAGACCACAGATCTCATTCTTGCACTTAAATGGAAAAAAAAAAAAAAAAATTTTGAAAAAAATGACATCTCAAAAAAAAAAAAATGTCCCCTTTAAGAGCATTGGGCGGAAGTGACTTGTGACGTTGCTTCCGCCCAGCCATGTTATGGAGCCGAGTAAGCGGCTTTAGCCGCTCTCTCGGCTCACGGACACTGGGGGGGACGGATCGGATCATCTCTCCCACTGCCGGCTGGAGGGGGGGTACCTCTCCCACTGCTGCTAAAAGTGATCTTGCGGCGAATCCGCCGCTGTGACCACTTTTATCTTGTGCAGAATCGCCTGCAGAAAAAAAAGATACGGGGTTATGGTAGCTATCTGCTACCATAACAACGGTATTCCACTTGAAACTTCAAGTGACAGCGGACGGTCCGGAAGTGGTTAAAGTGGTAATAAACTTTCCAAATGTATTTTTACCTACAGGTCAGCTTTATTGTAAGCTTGCAGGTTTAGGAGATATTCTAGTGAGCAGCAGCCGGTGATGTCACCGGCACATGTGCTCTGAAGGAATGGCATACCCGTGCCTTTCCTTCAGAGCTCTATGCCGCAGATGTGTCTCCCACGCACATGCGCAGGAGTGACATCATTGCGGCTCAGCCATTCAAGCAGCCGCAGCCCATGAACCCAGAAGGAAGACTGGGTAAATATGGAAACTCTGTCAACGGGGACAGCATGCCGCTGGAGGGCTTCGTTTCAAGGCAAGTCTTTCATAATGTGCTAGTATGCAATGCATACTAGCAAATTATGCCTTTACCTTTTTTTGTTTCTTATTTCAACCTTTACTACCACTTTAAGGGGCGCACAGACAGAAATAAAAACTGGCAGGTGTTGTAATCCTTCTCCACTCTATCCAAAAGTGTAAAAGAATGTGTTGTCTTTAGTTATTCTTTAAGGTTTGACAAAAAAAACTGGGAGCTGAAGGTGTCTATGCAGAGCTGCACCAGATTTTGCACACTCTAGTTTTAGTAAAGCAACCCCCATATGTGTTCTAAATTTAGGACAAAAAAAAAAGGGGAAAGTGATCCCTCAGTCGGAGATTTCAACCTGCTGGCTGTCAGTGTGAATCTTGGATCCATATGCAGTGTGGTTCCACTCTGAACACTTCATCCTCTAAGTTTTTCTGCTACTCGCTGCCTGAACTCTGAGCTGTGATATAGAGTTCCCTGCAGACTTTTACAAGGAAATCCTCTGTCTGAGGGACTGGAATGTGCCCTACAGACCTTTTATTCAAAGATCTAGGACCACAGAGGGGGCCAGACTCATTTTCCGCTTACTTCGCTATTATACCAGTTGCTACATTCCACATAAAACAAACCCTGTGCTGCTTCTCTGTGGGGAGCCAGCCAGATTGAGTTTTTACTGAAACTTAGCCTTAATAAGGGAAACTGCAACTATAAATTTTGGATTGATTTAGTTTCGTTGTTTTCATTAACTTGATCACATTCACGGATTTGGGAGTCTTTTTGTCAATAGGCAATAGAAGTAAAGTGTAAGCAAAATGCGGCAATACATTGCCAGTGGGCTTATTAATGAAAGACATCAAATGGTTATTTGTTGACATTGGAGTTTTTTTGTGTTTCTCTTATTATACAATACATTTTTACCAAAAAACGAACTGGTGGAATGGATAAGCGAATATCGGTGAAAAAACAGTGTAATGAAATCAAACACATTGCTGATCCTTGTTGGAACCATACAGATAACAACTCAATGGAAGATCAGCTGTCTTTTATATTTGTGTGACGAGTGTGTGCAAACATAATGACTCCTGTGACTGCTTGCCTTGTAGTTCAGGTGAACGGACTAACCATGCTAGTATTTACTAAGTAATGAGAATTTTGGTTTTAGAATATTTTCAAACACCTATGGAGCCTAAATATGTTTTATTTTTTCTTCTGCTCTATAGGTTTTATATCTACTTACAGACTTGAAAGCACAGCAAAGGGAGGCAAGAAAAAATAAGAACAGTGTTGGCCAGCAGAATCTTAATACCATCATGTATGAGGTAAGCTGGAGATGCTGTTTTAGGGCTACTTATTGTGTAAATGTAATGTCTTCATTAGTTATTGGTGCAGAGGTCTAGCATACCCCCTACTGAGTCAGACTAGTAGCTCTGTAATCAGCAAATCATATGCTTTCTCTTATTAAAGAACTGTAGATCAGACAAACCTGATGTGCCCACTTTATTAATGGGTGATTTCAACGGGTATCTGAACCCGCAGATGGATAAACACCCTCCAGCCCTGGCCCCGGCGGGTGGACGGGGCACAGTGCTCTGCCATCCACTGGCCGAGGTGCGGTGGATTGATATATGGTGCCTGAAACATCCTACCACTAAACAATTCTGCTTCTCGAAGACGCATGGTTCCCTATCCCGCATAGACTTGTGTATTGGCTCCGTTCATTTACTTAATGCTGTGGTCAAGGTTGAGTACCACCCCAGGGGTGTTTCAGATCATTCCCCCCTGGTGGCGCACTTAACTACGAGACCGAGCTCCACACTACCGAGGGCCCCATGGAGACTTAATACCTTTTGGCTCAAGCTACTTCCTTCCCGGGAAGGGGTGGTTCGCCAAATTACATCCTTTTTTACAGACCAATACGGCCATGGGGACTCCCTGCTCAGATGGGACGCCTATAAGGCGTGCCTGAGGGGGGTCTTCATTGCTGAAATAAACAGCATAAAGCGCAATTCGCGGGCCCTGATGGACCAGGTGGAAAGCCAGGTGAACAGACTGGAACTTTTATTCATTACTGATCCGTCTGACTCCGCGAGGGAGGCTTGGATCGCGGCCCAGGACTCCCTGGACCACCTGAGATCCTCCACTGCGGAGAGAAGACGATTTTTCAGTAAAGCATTCTATGAAGAGGGGGAGAGGACGGGCCGCCTACTGGCGAGAATTGCCAGTTCCCACCCCTCTGCTCCCACCATAGGGCTATACGTACCTCTCTGGGAAGGGTCATGAACGACCTGGACCACATAGTTACGGAATTGGCCGCATTCTATGCAGATATATACAAATCCAAAGAGAATTACTCGGACGCCTCCCTGGTAAATTTCCTTCAATCCATCTCCCTACCTGTTTTGTTGCAAAAGGCTAGGAGGGACTTGGATGCCGCCTTATCTCTGGAGGAGCTGCAGGAGGCGGTGGGCACATTCCCTACATGTAAGGCTACGGGGATGACTTAATTCCCGCGGAGGTCTACACAGAATTTGGGGATGTCATTCTTCCAAAATTATTAGAGGTCTTTAACGCTTCCCTGGAGCAGGGGCGCCTGCCACCGTCTATGAACAGGGCAACGGTAATCTTAATACTTAAACCGGGCAAGGACCTGCTAGACCCAGGTTCCTATAGGCCTGTATCGTTGCTACAGAGCGACATCAAGGTTCTGGCAAAGGTATTGGCCATAAGGGTAAATAAGATAATCCAGACCATTATCCACCCCGACCAGGCAGGGTTTATGCCGGGTAAGTCCACAGCCACGAACCTCAGGAGGCTGTTCATCAACCTTTAGACCAGGGCAGACAACACCGGACAGAGAGCGCTTCTATCGCTCGATGCCAATAAAGCATTCGACAGCGTTAGCTGGAGGTATCTGTGGGCAATGCTGTCCAAGTTTGGATTTGGGGACACATTTATAGCCTGGACAAAGCTTCTGTACGGGGCCCCGCAGGCGGCGATACAAGTGTCGGATAGGATGTCACCTGTGTTTGCTCTGGGCAGGGGGACCAGGCAGGGCTGTCCCCTGTCCCCCTTGCTCTTTGCGCTAGCCATTGAGCCCCTGGCCGCTCAAGTGCGGGACAGTGCTCAGATCACGGGATTCTGGTATGGTACAGTGCAGGAAAAAATCATGCTCTATGCGGATGACATGCTCCTGTTCTTGGGAGATGTCTCCACATCCTGTTCTTGGGAGATGTCTCCACATCCCTGACGAAGGTCATGTCCCTCATATCTGACTTTGGAAACTTTTCCGGCCTCACCATCAATTGTAACAAATCCGCGATGATGACGCTGGATAAAGTGCAGGACATGGGGACTCTGCCCCAAAGCCCAATCCCAGTAGTAGCTACCTTCAAATATTTAGGGATCCAGATAATCCCCCAAGCCCATTGATTACTGTAGCGTCAACATACACCCCATACTCACTAAATTTAGGGATAAGATCAATATTTGAAATAGGCTTAAGATCTCCCTGGCCGGCAAGACAAATCTGATAAAGATGATATTGATGCCTCAGCTCTTATACTTGCTCCACAATACCCCAATGGTAATCCCACTCAAAATATTCAGAGTGGTGAACTCCCTGTTTAGGCTGCTACTGTGGTCCACTAAACCACCTAGGGTCAGACTGGAACAGCTGCAGTATCCTAAGGATGCAGGAGGCCTGGCGCTACCCAATCCGTGGTTGTATTACCTGGCCTCGCAGCTACAGCAGCTGGTGGGGATCATGTCCCCTAGCCCGGTTGGCCCCTCGGCCACACTGCTGCTGTCGGGCGCGGGGGCGAGATCCATGCCGGAGGGACTGGAAGCCCAGCAATTCCAGAAACCAAACAAACAGATGCCCACCTATGCACTAATACAAAAGATTTGGAATAAGGCCAAGCAGCTACAGGGTGTTCAGGGGTTCACAGACTTTAGCCCCATCTGGGACAATGCTACATATGGGGAGCTTGCCAAATTGCGACAGGAACAGAGATGGCGCGCATTTGGGATAACCCACCTCACTCAAATATTTCACGATGGCAGGCTGCTCTCCTCCACATTTAAGGCTAGATACGCCCTACCTTCAAGTATGGCCTTTTATTATATGCAGCTTCAACACGCAATCAAAGCACAGGGGGGAGCGACGGAGTGGTCTCACTCACCTACCCCAATCTTTCACTTAATTAAAACGGCCTCCGGGACTAAAGGATTCATTTCGCAATGTTACAGTATGCTTCTAAACGAATACCTGAACAACTACCCCACGAAGGCTAGGCAAAAATGGGAGGGGGACTTGGGTGAGGTGACTGGGGATCAATGGGAGGATGCCCTTCAAGCAGTTACCACTTGTTCTCTTAACCTAGCACAGAAAACATCCCAACTGTATATCCTACTACGAGCTCACCGCACTCCGGCGACACTACACAAAATGGGAATTTTGGCGAGCTTTATATGTAGCAAGTGTAAGGTAGGAACCGGTGACCTCATCCACCTTCTGTGGCGATGTCCGAAGCTCCACAGATATTGGAAGGGGGTCATGCATATACTGAATGGCGTATTTCATACAAAAGTACCAATGGACCCCATTCATTGTATACTGGGCTCGCTGGGAGAGGTCATACCCAAAGAAACAACAAGAATTGCGTTTTCAAGGGCCCTCTTCCAAGCCAGGAAGATTAATCTATTGAGGTGGAAATTTGACACCCCACCATTCACTAAAACATGGATTAAGCATATGGGTGTCACACTTAAACTGGAACGCTACATATACCAACACAGGGGAAGGCCGGGCAAGTTTGAACAACTCTGGGCGCTGTGGCTGGATACCCCTGGCCTGAGCCCACTGGAGCTGGTCAACCTACGGCTGCTGCAGGGCATATGAGGAACTGGGATTCTTACGGCACAGAGATAGAGGAACGCGGGGGAAGAAGGGCCACAGTTGATAAGCCAGATTGGATTTAGATTGCCCATAGATATGTGAGAAATGTGCTTAGATTTAGGTAACTACGGAGTGGCCAATGATAGTGCGGTATCACCAATTAGAAGGGGAACTACAACCTGGTCGTGGATTGTAAGGCAAGATATGTTAATGTTTTTGCTTTCTTGTACATTTCCGTTATTGCAAGTGACATGTATCTGTAAGATTGTTGTCGACAATAAACACCTGTTTGATTTAAAAAAAAAAAGAACTGTAGATCTAATTCAGCAAGGAGTGTGTCGGACTTTGGTAGAAAGTAGGGTTGTCCCGATACCACTTTAAGACCGAGTACAAGTACCAATACTTTTTTTCAAATACTTGCCGATACCGAGAACTTTTTGTCATGTGACAGTGGCACTAATATGCAGCACTGACAACGCGTGGACTGTGGACTCATTTATTTTTTACAATGTATTTATTTATTAATTTTTTTAAATTGCTTTCTCGTTTTTTGGGGTGGGGAGGGGGAGTGAACGGTGTCAGTGTTTTTTTTTATTTTTATTTTATTTTTTACAATTTTAACCTTTTAGATTTATTTATTACAATTCTTTTATGTTTTTTATCAGTCCTGTTGGGGGGCTTTGGTGAGATATCAGGGGTCTTAACATGCCGCTGACATCTCCCTTTTGAGACAGAGAAAGGGCCTTGGAACACATATTCCCCAGTCATTTTCTCAGTAGCCTCAGCTGCACTGAAGATGAATGGACAGGAGACAGAGGCTCCTCTCTATTCATAAACTGAAGCATCGCAAACACAGTTTACGTTGCTCCGTGACAGCTATGAATGAACAGGGTCAGTGAACACTGACTGTTCATTCAGAAAAGGAAGGAGCCGGTAAATGTCAGATTTTCCGGCTCCTTCCTTGGCTCTCCATCCAGATCGAGGACAAAGGGGGCGGAGGAGCATGGAGAGGGACCGGTGAAATGTGGAGGGGTACAGAGGAGCATGGAGGAGAGCGGAGGGGGACAGAGGAGCATGGAGTAGAGCAGAGGGGGACCGAGAAGTGCGGAGGGGGCTCAGAGGAGGACCAGAGGAGCATGGAGGGGGATCGGAGGAGCACAGAGGGGGACTGGAGGAGGAGACGGGGGGCAGTCAGTGGGTGATCGGTGTGGCAGGGGGGGAGTTACAATCCCTGATCTCCCTGTCTACATTTCTTTAAAGCGGCTGAAAGCCACGGGTGGAGAAGCATCTGTCAGCTGCTTTAATGAAATGTATACAGGGAGATCAGTGATTGTAAACCCCCCCCCCCTTCCCGAGCGCCACACTGATCACGCCTGTCTGCCCAGGTATCAGATTAAGCATCTGAGCATTTTGCCCAAGTACAAGTGCAAATGCTTGGTATCGGTACAGATACTAGTATCGGTATCTGTGCAACCCTAGTAGAAAGACCACTGTTTTCTTACAGAGAAAATAGGGATCCTTCTGGCAGGGAACAGGTTTGTCTATTTTTTTTATAGCAGTAGATACTAGTTTGGAAATACAACAAATAAAATTCTACAAAATAGGACAAGAAACAGCCCCTGGTGACTGACCCTCATAAGATAAGAAACTAGAATGATAGATAGGGTTGTCATACTCAATGACATGAACAACAAATCATTTACAATTTTTTATTTTATAATCCCTAAATATGTGCTGAACAATATACATATAACAATGTTTTAAAACACAATTTCTTAGTTAAAGATTGAGGAATATTATGCGCTGGGGTGATTACCAAACAAAGAATAAAGCAGCTGTTAGACAACTCTGATGCCATTTGAGAACAAGTTAGAAGACACTCTATAGCAATGCTTTCTTCAAATTACCATATATACATATAGTGCAAATAAGGTGCATAGATAAATGTCAAAAGCAACATATAAAGTGCAAGGGCTGTGCAAAGTTCATGAACTGTCCACCAGATATACAGTCTCTGATAAGGCAAATCAGGTGTTTGCACCAAGTGTCTTCACAGTTCTGCTTCAAGATGAAACTGTGCTTCCCCCAGCACACACAAAAAAAAAAAAAAAAAAGCCTCTTACCGGACAGCAGGGACCATTAAAGTGTTACTAAACCCAGGACCCTGCATTCACTATATCTGGTCTCCCACAATACACAGATCATGGTAATGCCATCATTTTAGTTAATATAAAATGCTAAATACATTTTCTCATCAGCAGTGTATAGCAGCCTTGTGACTTCTATCAGTGTCTGGCCAAGCACTGGTTAAATCTTGTAGGAGGAGTTTTTTTTTTCTCCTTTGACTGTCCCATGAGCCTCTATTACTCCGAATCCTCTGTCTGGACAGTGCTGATTGGCCCTGTGCTGATCACATGCACCCTCACAAAAAAAAACACAAAACTCTCTAGCAATACACACCAAACTGTGCACGTGCAGAGTGCCTCCTAGGCTCTGTTCTATCAGCAGATGGATTGGGGACAGTAAAAGAAGGGGAGGATCAGAGAAGGGAGGATCAAACAGTCTTTTTACACAATGTGGAGGATTAATCCCTTAGGTTCCACAGTGAGTATAACAAGCATGCTTCTAGTTTATTCACATAGACTGCAATGGTAAACAGCGAAGTTGTCAATCAAGATCCTTGAGCTGCCCCACATGCAACATGAAGTCTCACGTGGGGTGGCTCTCTGTGAAAGAAAGAGGAAGTTTATATCTTCTTCAGAATCTGGAGCATGCACAGAACGATTGGCAACACAGAAGAGAGCAGAACATCTGCAATAGTGTTGCCACTCTAAATGGGGAACTGGCATGATCACTAGGTATTTACAGCCACAGCATGGCTTTTGAAAAAAGATAAAAAGATGTTTTACTTTTGTTTAATTAGATAAAATGTAACCTTTAGGTTTTAATGTTATGTTGAGGATACCATTTTTTCCCTTCTTCACACAGTGTACATGTGTCTTAACCTTGAACAACCCATGGTGGCCATACCTAAAGTCAACAGCCTGGGTTCTTCCCAGGTTCCCAGGCTATTAAAACCTTTCCTGTACACTAACTTTTGCAACCTGTTTTCTATTGTGACTAGCCTAATCCTGAAAAAAATGTTACTGCTTCCAAGCAGTTTGGTCCCAGGGCTAATAAAATGTATGGGTATGTATATGTGTTTATACTTATGGGGGGCATGAAGACTCCAGCAAAAAAAGAGAGGAAGGAGGGAAGAAACTGTCTGGAATAACTTCCTCAAACCATTTGGTGGCCTAAACGCAATTGAAGAAACAATCTCCCCCAACTGCAGATTAGTACAAAGAGACTCTTATTCTGCAGTATGGAGGTGTGAAAAAGAGGTCTCCAAACATGTGTCCTCATACAGTAGACAAGAACTGGACTGACTTGTCTCACAACAACAAAATGTTATATTACAGAATGAAACTAGACCTACATACTCCCAGCAAGTTGGTTTCAGCGATGACTGCTGAAAGTTTAGGATCCACTGGAAGCATTGTAATGTATAGACAGAAAAGCTACATCCTCCACAGGTGCTGACTTTTGCCTTAACAGGAGGTTGTCCAAATATCCCACCATAGATTGCAGTATGGTTAATACTGGACCAACACTTTGGTAAACAACCAGTGTGCTGAAGATAGCTGAAGTGATGGGGGTCCCATAGCCAATAGTAGAAAACAATGTGCAGGAAAGTTGGGTACATGTGGAAAACCAGAAAATCTTCCTGGGGAAGAATAAAAAAAGGACCAGTGGATTTTATGTGGTGTTTCTGGGTTTGAATGAAAGCATTCAGAGCTTTAAAAACCAAGATAGGCAGATGCCCTCCCCCCTTTTTGGTTTGAAAATGGTGAACAGGTTGAACAAAAAAGGCTGAAAAACTTTCTGCAATTTTTTTTATCATGCTTAGGTCTGCGGCAATCCGTGCCAAGATGCTATGTGGAACAGGAGCTGTTGATTCCTCTAAATAAGTGTGGGAAGCCGTGAAATCCAGCTTGTGTATGTCAGGTTTAGCAAAGACAAACCTTAAAGTAGTTGTAAAGCCAAAACATTTTTTACCTTAATGTATTCCCTGCATTAAGGTAAAAAATGTTTTACATCTTGGTGTTCACCCCTACCTCACTAAATACTTTCCTTAATCAATCCAGAGCTGTGCTACCACTTCTCTCCTCTATCCCTCTTCGCACAGGGGCATGGGCAGCGCGGCTCCATAAACACACAGCGCTCAGGAGCAAACACGCATTGTGTGCCCCCATAGCAATCGGCTTGCTATGAGGGAACACGGAGAAGAGGTGGAGCCAAGATTGCTGGCTGGAGACCCCATAAGAGGAGGTTTGGGACTGCTCTATGCAATACCATTGCATAGAGCAGGTGAGTATAACATGTTTATTGTTTTAATTTTAAGAAAATGTGCCTCTAGTAATGTTTTAAGGACCTCTGAGTCATAGATGGTCTCCAGTTGAGACATGAAGATTTTCTTAAAGCAGTATTAAACCCAAAAAGGAAAACTTATTAGTTTGCAAATTACCAATCCTTAAATACCGTGTGTGCTTACGTTTTTTTTTGTTTTGTTTTTATTCACTTATTTTTTTAACCTTTTGCCCCTTCACTTTTACCTGGTGATTTATGCCAGTAAGTCTGTTATTTTTCAACTTTCTTTAACAGACCAGCTGTTGGAGAAAAAAAAGTGATGCTGGCTGTAACAAAAGAAACTCCTTCACAAATCTCACGAAAAAGCTCTAGAAGAATAGGTCTCAACGGCTCAGTGGCCTAAAGTTACTGTCAGTGTCCATTTTCCCTTTTTCCTTTTTAGATGGCAGTAAAACCCAAAGCTTAAAGCGGTTGTATGCTCATAAAAAACCCCCAAAAAACTGTAAGGTAAAGGCATAATGAGCTAGTATGCACCGCATACTAGCTCATTATGAAATGCTTACCTCAGAACGTAGATCCGACCGAGCCGCTGGGTCCCCACATAGGGAGCTGACATCTTCACTTGGGGGTTCCTCCCGGGTTTGCGGCTCCGGCGCTGTGAGTGGCCGGAGCCGCGAGACGTCACTCCTGCGCATGTGCACGGAAGCCCCCCTTTCCGCCAATTCCCGGCATGATTCGCCGGGACTTCACTGCACATGCGCCACTGACGTCAGCGGCTGCATGCAGGCTGAATATCATCTTCCTGACCAGAGCACTTTTTTGCGATATGGCACTGCGTCGCTTTAACTGACAATTGCGAGGTCATGCGACGTTGTACCCAAACAAAATTGACGTCCTCTTTTCCCACAAATAGAGATTTTGTTTGGTGGTATTTGATCACCTCTGCGGTTTTTATTTTTTTGCGCTATAAACAAAGAGCGACAATTTTGAAAAACAATTTTTTTTTACTTTTTGCTATAATACATATCCAAAAAAATATATAAAAAAAACAAATTTGTTCATCAGTTTAGGGCGATATATATTCTTCTACATAATTTTGGTAAAAAAAAAAAAAGTCGCCATAGGCATATATTAATTGGGTTGCGAAAAAGTTATCGCATCTACAAACTATGGGAATAGATTTATGGCATGTTTATTATTTTTTTTTTTTTTACTAGTAATGGTGGCGATCTGTGATTGTTATCAGTACTGCGACATTGCAGCTCACAGATTGGACACACTTGACACTTTTTTGGGACCAATGACATTTATACAGCGAACAAAGCTTTAAATAGCCACTGATTACTGTATAAATGTCATTGGCAGGGAAGGGGTTAAACTGTAGAGGGCGATCAAGAGGTTAACTGTGTTCCCTCACGTTGTTCTAACTGTGTGGGGGCTGGGCTGGCCGGAACATGACAGATCTAACTGATCCCAATTACAGGGAACAGTAAATCTGTGTCATGTCCCCTGACAGAATGGGGATCCGCCGTGTTTACATTGGCGGATCCCCGTTCTGCCTCTGTAATAGGCAATCGTGGGTCGCCGGCGGACATTGAGTATGCCCTACCAGCGGGCACGCTCACGGTCGAATACAATGACAGCGGTTTGCACAGCCAAGCCAACCTGCCGCAGTACAATCGGCTGGTCGGCAACTGGTTAAAGTGATATCAAACACACATTTTAATTTCCATCATCCCTTCTATTTATGTATAATGGCACTGAAATTTTTTAATAAAAATAATCTAAGTACCTTTTTCCTAATCTATATACAGCTGTCATGTGACCCAGTTCTTTCCTAGCCTGTCTGCAGTTAAACATAAGCAGGAGGAGCTTCTAGTGTAGTCCTCTGCTACTGATCACATGTTCAAAATGTAAAATAAAAAACATCCTTTGGATACAGAGTAAAACTATGTTAAATTGACATGCATACAGTATATATATATACTGTATGTATGTGTATGTACAACGTGTGTGTGTGTATATGTGTGTGTGTGTGTGTATATATATATATATATATTTATTTAATATGAAATTTTGCAATCAACAATGTTCTTTTTGGAAACAACACAGATTTGGACTGCAGAAAGAGAGATATCATTTTGTCCCTATACAAATCATTAATAAAGCCTCATCTAGAATGTGCAGTTCAGTTTTGGGCACCAGTTCACAAAAAAGGATATGGGGAACTGGAGAATGTGTGCAGAAGAGGACAACCAAACTGATGAGAGGCATGGAGGAGCTTCGCTATGAGGAAAGATTAGAGGAACTGAATTTATTCTCTTGAGAAGAGGAGAGTAAGGGGGATATGATCAACATGTACAAATACATAAGTGGTCCATATAGTGAACTGGGTGTAGAATTATTCACTTTAAGGTCACCACAGAGGACAAGGGGCACCCTTTATGTATGGAGGAAAAGCGATTGCATCCCCAAATACGGAAAGGTTTCTTCACAGTAAGAGCTGTGAAAATGTGGAATAGATTCCCTCTAGAGCTGGTTCTGGCCAGTTCAATAGAGTGTTTTAAGAAAGGCCTGGATTTTTTCCTAAATTTACATAATATAACTGGATGCTAATATTTATAGGTAAAGTTGGTCCAAAAAAGATCAACTGTGGGTATAGGATTGTATATATGGAGGTTTTCTATTTGTGTGGTTTTTTTTTTTGGTTTTTTTTTTCTATGTTGGTTGAACTGGATGGACTTGTGTCCCTTTTCAACCAGATTAACTATGTACAGTGTCTTGAAAAAGTATTCACACCCCTTGAAATTTTCCACATTTTGTCATGTTACAACCAAAAACGTAAATGTATTTTATTGGGATTTTAGTGTTAGACCAAACAAGTAGCACATCATTGGGAAGTGGAAGGAAAATGAAAAATGGTTTTCCACATTTTTTACAAATTTCTGAAAAGTAGGGGTGCACCGAAATTTCGGCTGCTGAAAATGATTGGCATTATTGGCCGAAATCTTTCTTTTTTTTCGTTATCGGCCAAAAGAAAAAAAAAAGCTGATACCGAAAAGGGGACGGGGTCCGCCCGGGTGCCGCCCATTGCGGGGGTGTCCGTGTGTAGCTGTATGCAACAGAGGACATGAGGAGTTTCACATTGAGCAGATAGCAGGCTTGCAAGAGCCGCTCAGTGTGTGAAACTGCCATGTAATTTAACTGCTTGCAGCGACAATCTGTCAAAACTCCGCCCCGTCTAGCCCCTATCCCATTGGCTGGTGTTTGATAGCTGGTCCCACCCCCGACATCACTGCGGAGTTTTGACAGTTCGTCTCTGCAAGCAGTTACATTACATGACAGTTTCACACACTGAGCAGCTCTTACAAGCCTGCTATTTGCTCAGTGTGAAACTCCTCAATCAGTGCCACCTGTCAGTGCCAAGCAATGCCACCTATCAGTGCCCATAAGTGCTGCTTATCAGTGCTTCCAATCAGTGCCACCTATTGGTGCCCATCAGTGCTGCCGAACAGTGTTGCCTTTCAGTGCTGCTAATCAGTGCCCATCTGTGCTGCCAATCAGTGCCAACCAGTGCCACCTATCAGTGCCCAGGCACAGGTAGGCTGCATATGACAATTGTATATAAAAATATAAATATTTTTTAAAAACTGTCATTTTCAGCTAAGTGCATTTTCTATTTTGGCACTAAAATTTCCATTCTGTGCACCACTATAAAAAGTGTGGCGTGCATTTGTATTCAGCCCCCCTGAGTCAATACTTTGTTTGTAGAAACACCTTTCACTGCAATTACAGCTGCAGGTCTTTTTGGGGATGTCTCTATCAGCTTTGCACATCTAGTGTGACATTTTTGCCCATTCTGTGCAAAATAGCTCAAGTTCTGTCAGATTGCATGGAGAGCATCTGTGAACAGCAGTTGTTTTCAAGTCTTGCCACAGATTCTCAATTGGATTTAGGTCTGGACTTTGACTGGACCATTCGAACACATGAATATGCTTTGATCTCTAAGCCATTCCATTGTAGCTCTGGCTGTATGTTTAGGGTCGTTGTCCTACTGGAAGGTGAACCTCCGCCCCACTCTCAAGTCTTTTGAAGACTCTAACAGGTTTTCTTCTAAGCTTGCCCTGTATTTGGCTCCATTCACCTTCCCATCAACTCTGACCAGCTTCCCTGTCCCCGCTGAAGAAAAGCATCTCCACAATATGATGTTGCCACCACCTTGTTTTATAGTGGGGATGGTGTGTTCAAGGTGATGTGCAGTGTTAATTTTCCACCACACATAGCATTTTGCTTTTAGGCCAAAAAGTTCAATTTTGGTTTCATCTGACCAGAGCACCTTCTTCCATGTGTTTGCTGTGTCCCCCACATAGATTCTTACAAACTGCAGATGGGACTTCTTATGACTTCCTTTCCACAATGGCTGTAGCTTCTTGCCACTCTTCCATAAAGCCAGATTTGTGGAGTGCACGACTAATAGTTGTCCTGTGGACAGATTCTCCCACCTGAGCTGTGGAACTCTGCAGCTCCTCCAGAGTCACCATTGGCCTCTTGGCTGCTTCTCTGATTATTTCTTTCCTTGCCTGGTCTGTCAGTTTAGGTGGACGGCCATGTCTTGGTAGGTTTGCAATTGTGTCATACTCTTTCCTTTTTTGGATGATGGATTGAACAGTGCTCCTGTGAGATGTTTAAAACTTGAGATATTTTTTTATATAACCTAACCCTGCTTTAAACATCTCCACAACTTTATCCCTGACCTGTCTGGTGTGTTCCTTGGCATTCATGATGCTGTTTGTTCACTAAGGTTCGCTAACAAACCGCTTAGGGCTTCACAGAACAACTGTATTTATACTGAGATTAAATTACACACATGTGGACTCTTTTTTTACTAATTAGGTGACTTCTGAAGGAAATTGGTTCCACTAGATTTTAGTTAGGGGTATCCGAGTAAAGGGGGCTGAATACAAATGCAGCCACAGTTTTCATATATTTATGTGTAAAAAATGTTGAAAACCACTTATCATTTTCCTTCCACATCACAATTATGTGCAACTTTGTGTTGGTTTATCACATAAAGTCCCAATAAAATCAAATTTATGTTTTTGGTTGTAACATGACAAAATGTGGAAATTTTCAAGGGGTATCAATACTTTTTCAAGGTACTGTAACCATGCAACATGGTGAATAACAGGGAGCTGAAGCCTTCATCAATCAAGATGTAATATCCCACCCCCATTGTGTTTAGTTGGTTAGCGTGGAGGAGGAGGGAGGTAGGGGGCTGTAATTTACCATTGTGTATACACCCACATGTGTGATTCTGTAGTCACATGGGCTGTGTAGATGTGATGTGGAGGAAATCCTCATGGTAGAAATACTCTAAAAACTGAGCATGTGCTCTAGCTGCCAACACTGCTCTGTAAAATCCCTAACTGAGGTTGGGACATGGACAGGAAGGGGAGACAGACAACAGCAGGACGAACCAGGTTTTTTGCAGAGTACAGAAAATGCAGTCCACAGTGACTGAGTATGAACACTATGAAATACACCAGGGATATGCAATTAGCGGACCTCCAGCTGTTGCAGAACTACAAGTCCCACGAGGCATAGCAAGACTCTGACAGCCACAAGCATGACACCCAGAGGCAGAAACATGATGGGACTTGTAGTTTTGCAACAGCTGGAGGTCCGCTAATTGCTTATCTCTGAAATACACCATTTAATGATCGTTTTTACAATGTGGATTTAATGGCCCCCTGCCACTCCAACCTCGGGTGTCAGACAACCTGAGCCGTCCATGCTCACTGACCAGAAACAGAAATATAAGCCGCTACACTCTGGATATATCACAAACATCCATGGCAGTGACAGTCCTGTAGGCCCTAGGGCGGTTCTAGGCTGGAGAATGTCACTGCCATTTCTGTGGATGGTTCATACAATAAACAAGTAAGTTAGTTATATATCCAGAGTACAGCAGCTTTGTCTGCAAAATGTAAATACTTTTCTCTACAGTGACAACGTTTTCTAGCTGGTCGACTATTTCTTGTTTTATTTCTTTCTATCATATTTTACCAATAGAGGGCACCACATGACTGCTAGCACATATGTTTAATCACTAATGATTATCACATTTGCTACTAGAACCTGCTTGTATATATATCTGTTTACAAGTCACCTTTTTTTTTTTTTTTTTTAAGTGTCCTTCCATGCAAAATAGAAAAAGGTCCATGCGAGGTTCAAATAAAATATGTACATTTGTAATCTAGCTTTTCATATCTTTAAAGGAGAACTGAATGTTTTTCCTTAGTACAAGGGTTGGGAACGGCTTCAGTGACAAATATCCATAAATCAGTAGTAGTGTTTTGTTTTTTGGCATTTCTGTGTCATTGCACAGATAACATGGTCAGAAAATAGACCATTGAAAAATGTGTTTTTTTTTTTTAATACGCAAGATAATTAGCTGTACGTTTTTGAAGTTTATCAAGTTGCAAAACACAAATTCAGTGTTGGTGAAAAAGGATTTATTTTATTTTTGGGACATTTCCATGGCTTGGTAGCATTGTGTACAGTGCATGTTATAAGAAAAAGGAGAACTCTGGTAATTTAAATGTATACCCTTTTTTCATAAACCATATGTTGGTGTCCTTTTTATTTTTTTTTAGCTACATTGATTTGGGATCACTACAGTTCTGATAAATTTGAGAAAGTAGTTTAGTAATGTACAATTAATAGAAAGTGCACTTTGTTTTATCTTTTGTGAAGGCGTTGAATTTCATAGATTTTTTGCATATGGCCAGTTCTCATGAAGATGGAAATAAATGATGTTTATCTGCTTTGTAATAAAAAAACATATGTACATTACCATTACATGATGTAAAGGTACATCTTTGAACACATGATTTATTCTGTTTTCTGTTCCAGACAATATCCACTCTAGTTTTACTATGCATTGGGGCTGATCTGTGAAAAGGTATTTCCTATAGCAATCAGCCAGGTTTTATCTGTAATTCCCTGAGTAACAAATGAAGCAAGAGGTCTGGATGCCACGGGCAACAAGTCTACTTTTGCTCATTTTATCTTTATTACAGTTTTTGATAAGTCTTCCCAAGTGGCAGGTTTTCATCTGGTTTCTCGTAATTTAATAATGTTTTTAGCCCAGATCTATTTCTTAAAATTTAAGACAGCTTGTGTGAGAAGAAAGATGAGCAAAGTGTATGTTTTGGGAAGGGAGGGAGAAAGGATCTCATTGAGGAGAATGTCTGTTAGAGGATAGGTGACTGTGGCAGGCAGTGGATGTGGGCCGGTGACCATGGTTTAACCAATGACTTTGAAAGGCTGCTGTATAAAAATGTAGTGAAACTCTCCTCAGAAGAAGGAAATAAAACAAAATCAATACACAAAATAAATGTGTATATCATGCCTTATGCGTTATCAAACATAAATAATGTAAGTACTAGCAATAAAGTGCATATACAGTAATACACCAAATATGTAACAAATGTGCAGGTGTGCATAAATTCAATATTTAAATTGCATGCAGCCAATAAAGTGTCCAGAACATAAAAAAATATTTGTGTTAAATCCACAGGAAAAAAGTACCAATAATACCACATAAATATTTAGTGCACTAATGGTTAATCTTCACTGTGCTTTAGGATCTGAAATCCAGTTGGTAGGTGACCCAAATATCACCACCATGCTCGGTATAGGTATGCTCTCACCTTAAAGAGATTGTATGCCCCCAAATGTAATTTTTACCTACAGGTAAGCCTATAATTAGGCTTGCCTGTAGGTAAAATGAATATCTTCTAAACCTAGGAGATATTCACCTTGCATGCAGCCGCTGTCAGCAGCGCATGCGCAGTGTTGTCCCGGCAAAGGCACGGTGCCTAGCGCCGGAAGCCTTGCTGGAAAGACTCTTAGTGCCGTACCTGCGAACCCGGAAGGATCCCCTGAGGGAAAGCAAATGCAAACAAAGTAACTGGGAGGTCATATTGCACACAGTATAATACAGTATTGATATCATTTGCACATAGGTACAAATCATCCAAGGTTAGATATCCACTTACAAACAAACCATGCAGCATGTGCACACCAATCCAAGCAATGCAGATAGAGATTGAGTCCTGGAGAGGATCACAGCAGACCTCACCACAGGTTTGTTTGTAAGTGGACATCTAACCTTGGATGATATGCACCTATGTGCAAATTATATCAATACCGTATTATACTGTGTGCAATATGACCTCCCAGTTACTTTGTATTTCAGAAATGAATATATTGTTTGACCCTTACTGTAATATCCCCTGAACAAGGATAACACACGGTTGATTCTGAAACATGTTAGGATGATCAAGAAGTTCACCCCACTGGCCCCTGTACCTATGTGGCAGTGCATACGTACTCTTGTTGTTACAGGGTCTATTCATTTGTATACTCTATGCAGCATTTTACATGTGTTTTTATTGTGTATAATATGCACATATTATTCTAGAGGGTATATTCCCGTTTTTTTTTTTACCATTGTTAATACCCAATAAAATTGTAATTTTATTTTATTTTTGATGACTACTCTTTTGACATATTTTTGCCTATAAAGTCCAAGGGGGTGTTTGATATGTCAAATGAAGATTTATTTGTTTATTCACTAGAGCGATTTATGTTCTTAAGTTTTAGGTGTTTTTTACACTTTACAACATGCAGCTCTTTGTAGTTTGCTTTTTGGTCATTGATTTGCGTGGGTTTGGAACCTATTGGTTCCTATATTTTCTTTTATTCAACAATATTTCACGCCAGAGGGATAGAGGTAAAGAAATATACTCCATAGCATAAAACCGATAAATTTATTTAAAGATGATAAAATATTATATTGTACTCACAAAGTTCCTCGGTATGAAGCTC
>BLSH010329371.1:298827-326942 GCA_018402905.1 Glandirana rugosa
GAGGAGCTAAGTGGATCCCAGCCTAGGTCCCACTGTAAGTCCAGTGGGCCCCTTCCAGCCGTCATTATGCCCACGGGTAAAACTGAATTCGTTCGCATTATGTCTATCAATGTGAAGGGGCTAAACACCCCAGAGAAGCGCTCCATGGTGCTCTCCAATTTGAAACATATGAAGGCTCATGTCTGCTTCCTCCAGGAGACACATTTTCATGCTGATAAACTACCAAGACTCCATGATCACATCTTCCCTATGGTATATCACGGTCTTCTGACTCCAAGTCTAAGGGAGTGAGTATCTTGATTCGTAGCTCGATCTCTTAGTTGTTGGGAGACCAGTTGATTGATGCAGAGGGTAGGGTTCTCTTTGTGAAGGGGATGTTAGGAGGTTCCCTGGTTACCCTGGTAAACCTTCGAACCAGATTAAATATTAAACCGATTCTAGCCAAGCTAGGAGACTTTGCGGAGGGTGTGGTGATTGTAGGGGGTGACCTGAATGTCACCCTGGATCCGACCCTAGGTGAATCGAGGAGCACCTCTCAGTTCTCCTATGCAGCTCTTAAACGCCTGAAGAAAAGTTTTCATGCGTTCCACCTTGTAGATGTCTGGCAGATCTTGCATTAAAATCAACGTGATTATCCTTTTAATTCGTATCCCCACGATTCTTACTCCAGAATCAAATTTTTTTTCCTACTGCCTCAGTCTCTCCTATCCAGAGTCACATTCACCTCCACTGGTTTTATTACTTTCTCGGACCACGCCCTGGTTTTTGTAGACATAGATTTGCTGTCCCCCGCTCCTAAGCAGTGGATGTGGAAGATGAATGACTCTTTGCTTCAATATCCAGAGGTCATAGAGGAGATATCCAGGGAACTGAGACAATTTTTTTTCTCCCAATGTCAGTGAGGATAGCGCTCCAATGATGGTGTGGGAGGCTCATAAGAGCTATGTCAGGGGAATCCTGATTAAGATTGGATCGTGTGTCAAGAAGGCCAGGGCCCAACAAACTGTAGATCTCTTGGAAAAGATTAGAGCCCTGAAGGCCACTCATAAGAAATCAATGGCGGACAAGACTCTAGCAGATCTCACGGCCCAGAGGAGGACCCAGCTGCACTCTTTAACGTTAGACAAAGCTAAAGCCATGATCGCAAAGTGCAGACGCACATTCTATGAACATAGCGACAAATGTGGGAAGTTGTTGGCGCATGCACTGAGAGCCCAACAGGCCCCCACATTTGTCCCTGAACTTCTCGATCGGTGCCAACCAAAGTCCATACTACGGAGGAGATCGCAGGCATTTTTAGGAAATATTATATCTCCCTTTTATAACCTTCCCCATCCTAGGTCCTAAATGGAGGAATCCTCTAAGAGGATAGCCATCCAGGAATATATACAGTGGTTGGGGCTCCCCCACATTTCGGATGAGGACCTGACCGCCCTAGTAGAGCCTAGCTCAGCTGAGGAAGTGGCCCTGGCGATGGCACACATGAAACGAGGCAAAGCTCCAGGCCCAGACGGATATTCCCTCCTATACTACAGGACCTTTAGTGATCTTCTGGCTCCACATTTTCTTTCTGCATACAGTGTTGCGGGGGAAGGGACCACTCCCCTGGTAGACACACTTCGGGCACATATCACTGTGATCCCGAAGGAGAGAAATGACCCACTACAAAAACTACCTGCCAAAACTATCAGCCAATATCTCTTTTAAATGTGGATCTGAAAATATTCACCAAAATTCTCTCTATGCGCCTAATAGCGCTGATCCCACAATTGGTTCATTCAGATCAAGTGGGGTCTGTCCCTACAAGAGAAGCCAGGGACAATATGACCAAGGCGCTTAACTTGATCTATGCTGGGCAGACCCGCAAGATCCCCCTGTTGCTCCTTTCGGCTGATGCCGAAAATACGTTTTGACAGGGTGGATTGGACCTTTCTGACAGAGACTCTTAGCTTCATTGGACTGGGACAGCGGATGTTGCATTGGGTTCAGGCCATTTACTCCTGCCCTTCTGCACAAGTGAAGGTGAATGGTCATTGTGATGTTTGTGCAGGATTACTGCATGTCAGCTTAGGCTGGCAGTGACCTCACCCTTTTTCTCCTGATGCATACTGGGAGGAGGGGCTGTACCAGGAAGTTAGTCATGATGTGTGTGGGACTGGGAGCAGCCGCATGATACTCAGAGGGGATTACAACTGGTAACGATAGAAGCCTGCTGTATTAAGATTCCTGCATTAACAATGTCTTCATGTTCCTGAGTAAGTAATAAACCTTTCCTTGGTTAAGAAGTGCATCCGGCCTGTGTGTATCTTGCTGAGCGGATACTGCCAGCATTGCTAGCATCACCCTGGGAGACCCCATGTCTAAGGGACACAACAGTCATCTACCACAACCGTTTGGGATAACTAATGGTACACATCACTGGCAGCATTTCTAGCAGCACCCTGGGAGGTTTCAAAGAGGGTTGGAACCGCTCCAGGTGCAGGGATGGTAACTTCTCACCACGGACAGGTGCAGGTCTATGGTCCGTCAACCAAATCAGCATACAAAACAAGAGGAAGTGAGCGCACTCCATTGAAGTGAGAAAATGATGAAAATTTATTGTGAAGAAGCATCAGCAAAACAGTATAAATCCATCAATGGGCAGACAAAAAAAAAGCACCCTGGGAGACCCCGTGTCTAAGGGACACAACAGTCATCTATCACAACCGCTTGGGATAACTAATGGTATACATCAGGGGTGTCCCCTTTCACCCTTGATATTCATTTTGACCCTAGAACCCTTCCTACATACCATTCGAAACAATCCAGATATCACTGGCCTCCACTTGGATGCAACTTTTTCTCCCAAAATTACAGCATTTGCAGACGTTATCCTTTTCTTTTTATCTAACCCCCTGATTTCCGTCCCAAACTTGCTCTCGGAGCTGAAGACTTATGAAGCGTTATCATCTTTCCGAGTAAATTATCAGAAATCAGAGACGCTGAATGTATCCATGCCGGCTTCCACATTGACACTACTTTGGGTGGGCTTTCCCTTTAAGTGGACCACAGCGCATCTAAAATACCTGGGCATCCACTTACCCAGCAGGGTGGACAATGTGTTTTTACTTAACCCTCCCCCCCCCCCCCTTTTTGGTGATGATCCAATATTGGCAGCACAGTATGTTTTCCTGGTTCAGACGGTGCAGTATAGTAAAAGTGAACATTGTGCCCTGTCTGCTGTACCACTTTCAAGCCCTCCCCATCCGCATCCCAAGCCTTTTCCTTAAGGCAGTGAACCAAGCCTTGGTCACTTTCCTATGGGCCCTGAAACCTCCCCATCTGGCACAAGCTATTCTGAGACTACCGAAGCTTAGGGGTGGCATGGCTTTGCCAGATGCCAATCTCTACCACATGGCCTGCCATATGACGCGGGTGCTAGACTGGTGTCGCCATGGCGAGCTCAAACAATGGGTAAGAGTAGAGCAGATTCTGCCAGGGATTCCGCTAGAGTCTATAACATATCAAACAGAAATGATCCTCTTGTAAGCAGCCCTCCTATCAAAGAATCACAGTATCCGCGCTCAATCAGTGTGTCCACTCATATTACATGTGTCAATATTACAATGAGCTGCTACAATAAATCCCACATGAGCTAAATAGCAAATAATATCACCAAATTGTCAACTATATTGTGATATCTTGTAGCGCTAAATAACAGTTCAAATGTTCGTTTTGAAATATATGTACAGTGCTCCCTCGGCACTTCGCGCTTCATGTTTTGCGGCTTCAGTGCTTCGCGGGTCAGCAGCCACGTTGTGGAAAGGAGCGTTGTTTCATGTTGATGCGCGAGAGAGAAGGATCCCTGCATGTCAACCAAAGAGATGAGTTGACTCAGAGTACTGTACATACCACGGGCTTTCATAAAGGCGCGTGATTGGTTTCCGGTGTGACATCGACCAATAAGAGTACGAGTGGATTTATCCCATGGCAAGAGCGATGCAACAATTTACACAAGACATTGACGACAATAGGGGCAAATACTACTTCGCGGTTTTTCAGCTTTCGCGGAAGGTTCTGGTCCCCATTAACAGCGAAAAACGAGGGATCACTGTATATGAAATCCCTAGAGTCACATATAAGGTTCCCAACGACTCATCATATCAGCAGACACCATACATAATCAGATATTCACTCTCGCCCTCCAGGGATTGCACTCACCGGACTTATTTGCCTCACACTCTCGTCAAGTATGCGTCACACACACTTGTCAAGTATGTAGTCACCGGAGGTGTTCCAACTCCTTCCCCTGTGCAAATCAGATGGGGGAGGGTATTTAAATTGAATGTTGCCGGCCGTGTGGAGTGTCACAGCTGAAGTCCATCGACGAAACGCGTCTGACACATCCACACGGCAACTGTTTTATGGGATAGCAGAGACGGCTGCATCTATCCTGCTGGTCGAGGGAAGCAGCGGTCGGAGTGAAGAGGGGCAGTTACTTGGCACCATCTGATCTCTGGCACTACACTGAGCCACTGCGGTTTTTATTGGATCATTTTGTGAGTACCCTAATATAGGGGGGTTTTGATATGTATGGGCAATAAACTCTTTTGGTTTTAAATGGATAATGCACCATGTGGAGCTTTCTTTCCAACTTGTTCCCTCATTAACTTGAACGGAGTGTCCAAGAAGTATCACAGGAGAGATCGCATCTACCGACAGAAATCAGGAGAATGTGAGGTGGAAGGAACGATTAAGTCGACCGGATCATCACAGTGTCGCTGACAGGAGGGGTCTGGAGTTTGAGAGCTAATCTGATCTCACATGTGAAGCTGCCAAACACTAGAGTGTGAGGCAAATAAGTCTGGTGAGAGTGAAGATCTGATTATGTATGGTGTCTGCTGATATGATGAGTCGTTGGGAACCTTATATGTGACTCTAGGGATTCCATATACATATTTCAAAACGAACATTTGAACTGTTATTTAGCGCTACAAGATATCACAATATAGTTGACAATTTGGTGATATTATTTGCTATTTCGAGTCTATAACATGGTGCCAAACCATCTACCTCGCTGGATTCTGGACCACCCTACAATAGGGGAGACAAGGAAGATATGTCTGAAGGCATTCCACGACTTCTCGGTGGCACCTTCATCGTCACCGCTCACTCCCATGGTTTGCAACCCGGCTTTTAGCCCTGAACTCCACGACTCCAAATTCCAGGACTTGAAATTGGTTGAACGGTCACAGGCCCGACATTTTATTGTCAATGGGTGATGGATGACCAGGCGGCTAATCATGAACGATCTAGCCCTGGCAGGTCTATCTTTTTGGCAAAAATACAGCTGGTTCACTTAATTGGATCCAGAGCCCTTTCTGAGACGCCTCACCACCTTTGAACTGCTTTGTCTGGATCAGTCTCCTCTACAGCATGCGGTCTCTCAAATCTACCAATTCCTATTAGCACCGCTATCGGATCACAAACTTCCATATATCACTAGCTGGGAAAGGGAGTTGTGGCTTTAATTGACAGAGAAACCGGTAGACAGAATTCTCCTGATTTTCTTACAAAACCTCAATCTGCGTCAAACACCAGGAGGCTGGGTTTAAGGTGTTGACCCGGTGGTACCATACACCGGTAAAGATTCACAGAATGTTTCCCCATTGTTCAGATTTATGTTTAGCGATGTGGGGAGGACACTGGTTCTTTTCTCCACATCTTCTGGTCTTGCTGTCTTCTGCAGGCTTTTTGGACAGGAGTCCACCGCATCGTCCAAAAATTCACTGATCAGGTATTGCCAAGAGATCCTGCGGTCTTCCTCTTGCATCACCACAATATACCCAGCAAAGCTTACAGGAGATCTATCTTGCATCTCCTGATCACAGCCGCAAAAAGTTGCTACCCACTGTTTTGGAAGCAGACACAGCCGCCGTTGGTTTCTGTCTGGCTGAAAAAAGTAGCCAAAATCAATGCAATGGAGGATTTGGTAGCAACAGAGAAGGGTCTCCATGAGAAATATTCTAAACAATGATTTTATTGGCACGAGCTTGTCTATTCTGAGGACTATGCGGAACTAGTCTCTTGAATCCCCGAAAGTTGGGGACTAAAAATTTGACACCACTGACTTGAAAGGAGTGTCTGGTCGGTGGCCCCTTACCCATACTCTCGCCCCCCCTCCCTTTTTTTTTTTTTTTTTTCTTCTTCTCCTCTTCACCCCCCCCCTCTTCATTTTCCTCCCCCCGCCCCCCTCCTATTTGTCTCCTTCTTGCTGAGGCATAAGGGTCTATTCTAATTTCTTGCTGTTCATGTTACACGGTGTATACCATGCAAAAAAGTCATACGGTATACGGAGACTCCTTAGATCCTGACGCTCTCAGTTTCTTTCAGTTTAATATTCTTAACTATATATGCAATCACCTGCTGACTTTTTATTCTGGGAATTGTTCCTAGTTGTACACTTCATGGTTGTGGTCTCTGTATTTTACCACGTGTTCCTTTTAAAAAATAAAGTATTGGACAAAAAAAATGGTATCGGTGCAACCCTACAATCTATGGATACATTTTAGATCTCTCAGCAGTGCAGGTTATTCTTCTACTGCCAAAATGTAATCCTCTGTAGAAAACTAGTAAAGTGGTTTGGGCCAGCAACCTTTTATATCTTTTTCTGTAATTGTAATTGTTTTTATCCTATTCCATTGGCAAGAATATTAGGCCCCTGCTGACTGTAACAGAATCCTCCCAGAGGGAAAGGAGCCTAAAGCGTAGCACACACAATGTAATTATCGTATGAATGATCGTCTGTTTGTTTTTTGGATGCTAATCTCCATATCGAAAAAACAAATAGGTTACTAAAATATGAAAATTCTCGTATGACAGAATAAAAATTTGGAAGTGATGTAATGTGCTGTAATATATTTGTATTGTATATTGAGACGAAAACTGTACTGTTTAAACTAAACGACAGCTGTGTACTAATGATCAGATAATCGTACAATCGCTTTGAAAGTGGTATTTTTTGTATGATATTCTGATCCTGTTTACCGGGCTTAACTAAATTGGCTATTGTGAACATAGAGGCAATTCATAGTGATTAGTTTAACATTAATCCTAAAAAAAATTAAGTAGTTGAAGTTCAGCATAGAGCAATGCTCTCAGGCTGGCCTAATACAGAGGAAATGGGTGTTTTCTGAGCATTTCTGATCATTAAAAGTGTTTGGTATCACGCAGTTTTTAACAATTATTGACAACTGATTTCCAGAGCCCTGTGGATATTCCAAGTATAAAGCACAGCAAAAATGATTGCCTTTCTGGCTCCCTGCTTGTTAATTAATCCCACACTAATAGGCATTAGAAAGATGAGAGTGATATGGAGATGAATCACAGTTTTGACTCCTTAACTTGTAAGTGTAAACTTCAAATTGAGCTACCGAGTTCCTAAACAAAGTCCACAAGCATCCCCACCCTTACTAGGCACCCTTACCATTACTGCTGCTCAGATTGCCACTATGTAAAACTACCAGGACTTTGAATTCTTACAGGTACTGCCCTGCCAACTGCCTCAGATCATAGGCAAGGATCTACTAAAACAAGTGGTAAACTGTTAAGGTATGCTTGCATTGCAGGCCCACATGCGTGGACAGATGTCATGCACTTCATTCAGATGTCAGCATTTGTGAATCCTGAACCTGTTCAGCCGATTAGACCGTTTTTTTTTTTTTTTTTTACTGTTTACGGGGCTGTCTTAGTTTGGCATGCACATTAAACATTCAAATAATTTGGGTTTTGTGCCTTATGTTCCTGTAAGTCCGTACACACGTACATGTCCTATGGTGGTGATTAAATGTTTTGCTTGCAGTTCTTATTAATCATGTGCCAATTATACCTTTATGTATGGACTTTGAAATTTGATGGCACCATCCATTACTTCACTGTAGCGCACTGAAATGTAAGGTCTATGGCTGTAAGGAGTGTGCTGGATCATATATGTAAGCACTACTGTACAAAAGGTTTAGGCAGGTGTGGAAAAATGTTATCAATTAATGCTTTGAGAAATAGAAGTGTTAATAGCTTATTTTTATCAATTAACAAAATGGAAAGTAAATGAACAGAAGAGAAATCCAGATCCAATTGATATTTGATGTGACCACCCTTTGCCTTTGAAACAACATTTAATTCAATTTTTCTAGGTACACTTGCACACAGTTTTTGAAGGAACTTGGCAGGCAGGTTGTTCCATACATCCTGGAGAACTAACCATAGATATTCTGTGGATGAAGACTGCCTCAAATCCTTCTGTTTCTCCATGTAATCCCAGACAGATTTGATGGTCTGGCTGTAAGGGCTCTGTGGGGGCCAAACAATACTTCCAGAACTCCTTGTTCTTCTTTATGCTGAAGATAGTTCATAATTACATTGGCTGAATGCTTGGGGTCGTTGTCCTGTTGCAGAACAATTTTGGGGCCAATCACCCGCCTACCTGATGGTATGACATGATGGATAAGTACCTGCTTGTATTTTTCAGAATTGAGGACACCATTGATCCTGACCAAATCTCCAACTCCATTTTTCAGAAATGCAGCCCCAAACCTGCAAGGAAATGCCACCATACGTTACTGTTGCCTGCAGATGTTATTGTACCACTCTCCAACCCTTTGGCAAACTCCTGCTACAGCCAAATATTTCAAGTTTTGACTCATCACTCCACAGCACCTGCTGCCACTTTTCTGCACCCCAGCCCCTATGTTTTCATGAATAGTTAAGTCGCTTAGCCTTATTTCGACCACGATTCTTCTATAAAGACCGATTCTGTCTCTAGATAGTAGATTGGTGTACCTGGGTCCCACTGGTTTACAATAGTTCTGTGCTGATGGCACTGCTGGACATCTTCTGATGTCGAAGCAAAATAAGCATGATGCTTATCTGCTGCAAGTTTCCTTGGCTAACCACTGTGTCTGTGGTTCTCAACCTTGTCCATTTCTTTGTACTTCTTCAAAAGAGCTTGAGCAGCACATCTTGAAACCCCTGTCTGCTCTGAACTTTTTGCCTGGAAAAGACCTTGATGATGCAGTATAACTGGCTTGTGTCTCATTGCTGTGCTCAGACTTGCCATTGTGTATGACCTGTGACATGAAACTGTCTTCCGCAACCTCACCTTAGTAGCAGAGTATGGCTGTTCCTCACCCAATTTAAGCCACCTTCACAGCTGCCTCTGTTTCAGTTAATGACTGTGTTTCATCATATGTATGAAAATGATGATCATTAGCACCTGTTTGGTATAATTGGTTAATCATACACCTGACTCTAATCCCTGACTTTGTGAAAGTGTACAAAGTGCAAAGTGTAAGAATTGATGCTGGTTTGAAGTCAAAGGGTAGTCACACCAAATATTTATTTAATTTTTCTTGTGTTCACTCACTTTGCATTTTGTAAATTGATAAAAAAAATTAAACAATTTCTCTTAGATTCATTGACAGACACAGTGCTCCCTTAGACATTACTATTGGGTTATACCACCCCCTACAGGAGTAGGACACGGCAGTAAAAAGACTTAGCTACACCCATGGGCAGTCCTAGGTGGTATATACCCCCTCTACTATAAATCTTCATTTTTTTTCTGCCTAGTCAGGAGTAAGGACCTAGTTCCCTGCTGGGATCTCTAGTCCTGGCAATTTTTTTGTTATTTCCTTTTTGCTGAGTTTTTTCGGTGGGATCTACAAGCAACTGCAGGGCTGGGCGATGGGCTGGTCGCTAAGTATCCAGTGGTCTGGCCAGCGAGCACGTGCAGACCGCAGCTACTAGCTAGGTCGGCCGCGATATATCCCACTGGACGGTGGCTGGCCCTGCAAGTTAAATGCCTTGCGAGCTTGCATACAACCGGGTCTAGGCCTGCATTGAGCAGCGTCCCTCATGGCCGACAGCCCCCCACTTTGGTGGCGAGGAGGTTCTGTCTGGAGCGGTGCCTGCACAGTCCAGATATGGTGAGTACATGTCCCCCCTTTTCCCCCTAGGATTTTCAGCGGAAGCGGGCCCCTCCCTAGGTTGGTCGGTTCTGCGGGTTCACCTCCTTCCCATGCACCCCATCTGCCTGGGGTGGATGGTCCCCAGGGACCTGCTAGTAAGACTTCACTCCCTCCCCCCTCCCCTCTCCTCTGCCATGTGGGTTGGCCTTATGGCCTGTGGGGACAGTACCGTGGTACTGGTGGGGGGTTGTGCCGCTGGCTTACCGGGGGGGGCTCTGATTCCTCATATTTGTAAAGTGGCATGCTGGCCGGGTGTCAGGGTCCCTACTGGGTCCTGTGGAGCCGCGTTTTCACAGCCATTTTGTTGTAGTCGGAACCTCTGGAACTGCATGCCTGCAGTTTCCTATGGCTGACGGCCAAGTTTGTATAGACCAGCGGCCATGATACGGGAGCCTATGGTGCTTAGCAGCAGTGGCCGTTACTGTGGAGCCTGGGACGACGTTTTTTAGCAGAGACAAGCCCCTCCTCATGTATCCCAGTGCTGACACACTGATTTTTCCTCCCTGAATGCCACATGTTTGCAGCTCTACCTCTGTGTCAGCAAGCACTACATCGGTGGGGTGGTGAGTCTGGTGGGGCCCCCTCCTCTCTATTCTGTAGGTCAGGGAGTGTTCTGGTGGTCGTGGTGTCCCAGAGCAGAGGCTGCCAGAGCGGTGGGTCCCCCTTCCCATTTCATATGGAGTCTCAGGAGCAGATTTCCCCACCTGACCCCCTCTCAGAGGCTGCAGGTCCTTCTGGGTCCCAGCCATCCTTGGAAGCGCTTACAGTGGTCCTTGAATCCTTTGTGTCCCAGGTGGAGGTGGCTTGCGGGCAGTGGCCTAGTAAAAAATGGCCCCCGCCGTCCCCTGCTTCGTCTGTCTTGTCAGATCTGGAATCTCACTCAGCCGCTGCAGACAGGGCCTGACCTGCGGGGCTTGTTGCCGCAGTCCCTGATGCTTCAGACAGTGAGGATGATTCCTCTGTCCCTGTGGCTGAGCAAGAAAAGTCGCTGGTGGATGCACTGATCACATCTGTGCGGGAAACCTTAAAAATGGAGGATGCGGCTGCAGCGGAGGTGCCAGTTCCATTTGGCAAAGGTGTTCCCGTACCTCGCCTATTTTGACAAATTTGTCTGTAAAGAATGGGAATGTCCGAAGCACCCCTTTGCGGTCCCAAAACGCTTTGCTGTGAGCTAACCCTTTGAGGAAAGTCTTCTCAAAAAATGGACTACTCCTCCTGTGGTGGACCCCCTGGTCTCTCGGTTGAACAAAGCCACCATGATTTCAGTGGAAGACTCCCCTGCCTTTAAAGATCCAGCTGACAGGAAGGCGGAGGCTCTGGGCTGCACTATGTTTACCATAGCCGGCTCGGTGGTTAGGGCGGTACTGGCCATAGCTCTGGTGTCTGAGACTCAGTGGGTGAAGCTGTTGTGCCGCAATCTGGATGGTGAGAAGTTCCCTCCAGTTTTCACTGAATGGGTAGACCAGTTGGTCCAGGGGTTGCAGTTTGTCTGCAATACAACGTTAGATACAGCTCCTTTGCTGTTTTGTGGCATAAGGGCTGGATCGTCTGTTTGTGGCCACTCTGGACGACATCATAAAGAGTGTCACAGGGGGGAAGAGTACTTTCCTGTCACAGTCAAAAAAGGGAAAAGAACCTTGTCACAAGTGGGGCCCCTCCTTCTCGGCTTATAGGAAGCTTTTTCGTCCCTCAAGGTCCACCAACAAGGGTTCAAAGCCTTTCAAGCCCCCTTCGGGAGGCTCCAAGCGACCCTGGCCTGGTAAGACAAGAGCGGGTTTCTCTGCCTCCGTAGACAAGACCCCCTCAGCATGAAGGAGCGCCCTCATCCTGTTTTGGGGTGGGGGGAGGTCTTTGACGATTTCTGGGCCCATGGACCTCATTGATTACTGACAAGTGGGTCCACGAAGTGATCATGTCCGGGTACAAGATAGAGTTCCAGTCTTGACCAGTCAAACAGGTTTTTCCCATCCAATGTGTATCTGTCCCCAGAATGCTTGTTAGCCCTTCGGGGTGCAGTACGGGATTTATTGCTTCAAAGGATGATCATCCCGTTTCCGGACGCGGAACGTTTTCAAGGGTTCTATTCAAACCTATTCACGGCCCTCAAGAAAGAGAGTATGGTGCATCCAATTCTGGACCTCAAGGCTCTGAATTGCTTTGTGAGGGTCCTGAAGTTCAGAATGGAGTCCATTCGCTCACTGTTGACGTGGCTGCATCAGGGGGATTTTCTTGCCTCCATCGACATTAAAGATGCCTACCTGCACATCCCGATCTGTGCACATCAGAGCTTCCTCCGCTTTGCTGTGGGAAAGGAGTAGTATCAATTTGTGGCATTACCCTTTGGGCTAGCCTCCACTCCACAAGGCTTCACAAAGGTGATGGCCCCGGTTCTGGTGTTGCTGCACCAATGAGGGATTGCTGTCCTGGGATATTTGGACGAACTCCTTCTGCACACGGAGGATCCTGCCACTCTGCGTGGCGACTTGGAGATTGCTATCCAAACCCTGAAGGAGTTTGGCTGGCTCCTAAACCTCCCAAAATCGGCACTGCAGCCAGCCCAGAGACTGGACTATCTGGGCCTGACGCTGGATTCCGCTCAGGCCAGAGTATTCCTCCCGCTGGAAAAACTCCAGAAACTGCGGGCGGCAATTCACCTCCTGCTGTCTGGCAGGTGGGCCTGCATATGGACTTGCATGCGGGTACTGGGCCTGATGGTGTCGGCCTTCGAGGTAGTGCCGTTTGCACAGTTCCATACCAGGATCCTGCTAAAGGAGATCTTGTCCAAATGGGGCAAATACCTGGGATCTCTGGACAATCAGATTCAACTGAGCCAGGAATCCAAGGGTTCGCTATTCTAGTGGCTCCGTTCTCTGACTCTTCAATGGGGAAAATCCTTTCTCTTTTTGTACTGGAAGGTGGTCAAGACCGACTCCAGCCTGTCGGGATGGGGAGGAATCCTGGGCCTGAGTTCTGCTCCAGATCGATGGATGCTTGAGGAATCAAGTTTACCCATCAACATCTTGGAGCTTCGGGCAATCAGACTGTGTCTGGATCACTGGATGGACCATTTCCAGGGGCTCCGGGTGTGGATTCAGTCGGACAATGCTACAGCCGTGGCTTATGTCAATCACCAAGGGGGAACAAAGAGCGTGCTGGCAGCTCTGGAGGTAGCCAGCATCCTCCGGTGGGCAGAGCGCTCTGTTCCGGCCATCTCCGCCATCCACATTCCAGGGGTGGACAACTGGCAGGCGGATTACCTCAGTCGTCAGGCCTTGGACCAAGGGGAATGGTTGGATGTGTTTCAACGGATATGTCTGCACTGGGGCACTCCCGAGGTGGATCTGTTGGCGTCTCGGCTCAACAGAAAGGTCTAGAGGTTCATGGCCAGGGCTCGGGACCCTCTGGCGGATGCCACAGATGCTCTGGTGGCCCTGTGGGGTCAGTACCGTCTGATTTACGCCTTTCCTCCTCTCAGACTTCTGCAGCCATTGTTACGCAGGATCGAGGCCGATGGGATTCCGGTCATTCTAGTTTCTCCACATTGGCCTCGCCAGTCTTGGTACGCGACCTAGTGTGCCTAGTCACAGACACTCCTTGGTGGTTGCCTCTCCGAGAGGATTTGTTAACACAAGAGCCAATCTTCCATCCTGCTTTACTGTCACTGGCTTTGATGGCCTGGCTGTTGAAAGCCAGGTGCTAAAAGACAGGGGTTTACCTTCATCAGTTATTCAGACTCTACTTAAAGCTAGAAAATCTACTTCTAGAAAGATCTATCGTCGAGCATGAAAAGCGTGCCTTTCCTGGCGTGAGTCGGTGGATATTCACCCCCGCTGCTCCTCTGTGGCAAGGATTTTGTCCTTCCTCCAATGAGGGGTTGAACAGAAATTTACCTTGAGTACGATCAAAGGACCGGTGTCGGCCTTGACGGTTTTCTTCTAACGCCCCCTGGCTTTGACTCCCTAGTGCGTACCTTTTATTCAGGGGGTCCGCCATATGATTCCACCAGTTTGGTCCCCTTTACCACTGTGGGACTTGAATCTGGTGCTCTCGGTTTTGCAGAAGCCTCCCTTTGAGAATACTCGGGAGATTCCCCTGCTCACTCTGTCTCCGAAGGTAGAGCCTTCTTAGTGGCGATTACTTCTGCTCGAAGGGTGTCCGATTTGGCAGCTTTATCCTGCCATACTCCCTGTCTGGTAGTTCACAAGGATAAGGTGGTTCTTCGCCCTTGTCCTTCCTTCCCAAGGTGGTTTCTGATTTCCATTTGAATGAGGACATTGTGTTGCCCTCCCTGTGCCCCAGACCGCAGCATCTGAAGGAATGTGCCTTGCACACCTTGGATGTGGTTCGGGCAATCGGGGTGTATTTGGCTGCTACTGAGTCTTTTGGGAATTATACGCCTTGTTTGTGGTCACGTACGGGCCGAGGAAATGGCCGCCCACTTATTCTCCGACCATTTCAAGATGGATCAGACAGACAGTGACTCAGGCTTATTCCATAAGGGGTAAGGTTCCCGCCTTTCCGATCAAGGCACACTCTACCGGGCGCTGAGTGCCTCTTGGGCCTTCCGTCATCAGGCGTCGGTGTCGCAGGTTTGCAAGGTGACCATCTGGTCGTCGGTGCGCGCTTTCACAAAATTTTACAAAGTGGATGTACTGGCATCTGCGGATACCTCCTTTGGCCGCAAGGCTTTGCAGGCCGCTGTTTAAGAGGGTTTGACCCTCTTGAGGGTTTTTTTCTTTTTCAGGTTGGCTCCAGTTGTTCCTGTTGAGCTTCTGCTGTTTAGTTGGCCTTTGAGGCTTAGGAATTGGATGGCTGTCCCTCCCCTCATGCTTTTTGGCACTGCTTTGGGACGTCCCAATGGTAATGTCTAAAGAAGCGCTGTGTCTGTCAATGAACGTAAGAGAAAACTGGATTTTTGACCATAAAATCCTTTTTTCTGAGTTCACTGACACACAGCACCCATTCATCTAAGGAATTTTTAATACTTCTGACACTGCTTGTTACTAAACTGAAGATCTGTAGCAGAGATGGGGGGTATACCACCTAGGACTGCCCATGGGTGTGGCCAAGTCTTTTTTCTGCCTAGTGTCCTCCTCCTGTAGGGGGCGGTATAACCCAATGGTAATGTCTAAGGAAGCGCCGTGTCTGTCAATGAACTTGGAGAAAAGGATTTTATGGTAAGTCAAAAATCCGGTTATTTTTCAGAGCATCATTACTTTACAGCATTTCTTTACACCTGCCTAAAACCTTTGCACAGTATTGTAAGTATACATTCTGTTCCTGTAATGACATTTGATTTGAAAATAAAACAAATATGACTAGCTTGCTGGGTTTCCTACTGTGAGCTGAAACATGTCAATAGGTTATTTGGCATCCTGCCATGTTGCCCATTGTATATTATATGTGTTAGATATATTAGATTTTGAAATCCTGCAGGGAACAGAAGATAGTGTGAATGTGTTTTATGTACTGTGTATAGAGCTCTGTGATTATATGGGTGCTAGATAAATACTGAAAATCAATAATCTCATTTTAAGGTTACCTTTATAGTAGAGTACATCTTCCATCAGAGATATCTATGTATAAAAGAGCTTTTAACAGCGACTTTATATTTTCGAGTAGATAGTGAAATTGCAGTTTAAGCTCAGCTCAAAACACATTAAATCTGCCATTGTCAAGTATCAGCCAACTTAAAAATACAGAATTAGGTGACTAGTATCTTTCAAGACCTCGTTCTTCACTGGGCAGCTTGCCATCCACATGTTTAAGTGTCTGATTGCAGTAATAGCTGCTGATGTGAATCTGGTGTTTTTCTTTTGTAGACACTGAAATATTTGTCCAACTCACCCTGCCAGCATCAGAGTCCTGAAATAGTGCAGAAGTTCCTAACTGCAATGAAATCACATAAATTGACCAAGTAAGTGTTTGCTCGTTACATGTTTTTTCAGCATTTATATCTTACCGTAGCCATATGTTCCGTGAATGGTTACTAAATTTCAGGACAGAATAGTTCTGTGTATGAGAAACACATACTTGGCACAGACTAGAGTGGAATGAAATCATAAGAAGCATATGGTGTTAGTTTAAAAACAAATGGTTTATGTTGTTCAGTGATAATTATACTGCACAGATTTATACTTTGTATACACAAGCAGGGGACATTTATCATGTTCGAAACATGTAGGAGCCATAAGGAAACAAAAATTTACTTTTTTTTTTTTTTATGTTACTTACTTATTTTTACTTGTTTTCTGTCTCTTGTCTCAATTACATCTATATACAGATTTGCAGATTCTTCCTCTAATTGATATATATTTATAAGGCGCAGTGGTTACTATCATTGTTGAAGAACTGCTGAGATAAAAACAATTACCAGATAAGCTATTAGGCGAGTGTTTTGTTTTCACTAATGGGCACCGATGAGGTGGCACTGGTGAGCACTCATGAGGTTGCACTGGCGAGCTGGCACTGATGGGGCAGCGCTGATAGGCTGCAGTGATGGGGCAGCGCTGATAGGCTACACTGATGGGGCAGCGCTGATAATCAAGGCACTGATGATTAGTGCCCTGATTATCAGTGTAAATGTCAGCCTTGCTGGTTATTGACGCTCCTTTCCTCACACAGTTACAGCATGTGAGGAAAGGAATGCAGATAACTGGCAAGTTTGTTTACATGTGATCAGCTGTTTTTGGACACAGCTGACAACATACAGTAGTAAAGGGCCGTGTCTGGCCCTTTACCCTGATCTGTGATCAGCTGTATCTAAAGGACACAGAGGTTACAGTGCGCACCCAATGCAGGAAGCATGTTCTGAGAGGACATTCATGGGCACCCTCCCAGAACAAGAGAGCTGCGCTGTAGCCTTTATTCGGCTATGGTGTGATTGAGGTGGTTAAAAAGGGTGCTTTTACTGCTTTCTGTGTTCCAATTAGAGAATACCCGACACTTCCTGTCCTAGTTACATAACATCATTAGGAGGAGAATAGGAAATCTCCCCAGTGGGGTCACAGTAACTTTTCTATTCTCTATCCAGAAGCAAAAAAAATAGTTTTGATTCAACTTGCATTGTAAGGCCTTATGCACATGGGTGCTCTTAGGCATACAGTGTAAATTGCAGGTGCATTTCCACGTCCCAGATACACAGCTAGTATAATATTGAATGGCTATACACAGGTTTATGCTGCTGCTTAATCAAACCCTCGCTTATATAAACCCACACGGCCCTGGATGCAAACTCTCCACATTTAGAGTTGTACATCTGTATGGATGCACATGTTTTTGCAAGTAGCAGCGTGCAGTCATTTATTACTATGAATGGCTGTATTTGGCATGTGTATATCCCAGGCACAGAAATGTACCTGTGGTTACATTATATGATCTCAAGATCCCCCCCCCAAGTGCATGAGGCCCATGATACACAGTAAAAAGCTTATGTTTAGGCTCTCTTAGGTTTGCTGCCTCCTGCATACCAAGGACTTTTGGCAGGTCCTGTGGTCTAATTTAGAGACAACACAGGACAATCTGCACACTTTTTTTTTTTTTTTTTGTAAGCTGGCATGCATCTTAATCATTAACACATGAAAATAAGACCACATTTAAAAAAACTGTATAATAAAATATGACTTCCACATTTGGATTATGTGTTTTCAAAAGAAAGGATGCCAGTTAAATGCTGAATCTTTAACAGTTTGATAGCACTCTCTTTGTACTCTATAAAATAAACAAATAGTTTTTTCACAATAATGGCCACAAATCCACTTGATGGCAGCTTGCCCAGCAAAGAACACAATACACATTTTTCTGCCTGGTCTTGCCTCAATGTTTATCATTTCAGACCATAGATATAGTAAGTGCCTTTGCTGCAGGATTATTTTGCAGAGAGAACGACCACTATTTGTCCTAACTACATTCTGACAAACATATTGGCCTAAATGGTTTATTACAAGTCTTAAAAGAGATGTTTATTGATTGTATAAAATGTTGATAAAATTGTGAGAAAACAAACCAAAATTGGATCTGATGATGATTAAAGCTGGAAGAAACTATTAAAGTATAAAAATATGGTGCACTGAAGGACCTACTATGGGACTGCACGTTCCATTATCGGAGGGGGAACGTACAGCCTTGGGCTCCCCTCTCACACTGGAGGAGCTGAGTGAAGCCTTAGCTATGGCCACTAGGCATAAATAACCAGGTTCTGATGGCCTTCCTGCAGAAGTTTACCTTTAAATATGGGAATGTTCTCCTCCCACCACTGCTTTGAGCACTTCAGGAGGCAGCTGACACAGGCAAATTGCCCAATTCCATGCAGGAAGCCATAATAGTGGTGCTCCCCAAACCAGGAAAAGACAAACTCATCCCAGACTCCTGTCGACCCATATCTCTGTTGAATACAGATGTTAAACTCCTTGCCCGAGTACTGGCCAATAGATTATCTAAATTTATTAGCAAACTTATTCACCGAGACCAATCAGGTTTAATCCCTGCCCGGTACACAGTAGACAACATAAGACGTCTATTTTTAAATCTGCAGATTCCTGCGGATAATCCTGGAGGTAGGGCCATTTTATCCTTAGACGCGGCAAAAGCATTTGATAGTGTTGAATGGTCCTACTTCCTGGATATCCTGTCTAGGTTTGGCATAGGGGACAGATATATTAATTGGATTAGAGTCCTTTACTCAGCTCCAAACGCTAGCTTAAGAATAAATAATGCCCTTTCCTCCTCTTTTTCCTTACATAAAGGCACTCGGCACGGGTGTCCACTGTCGCCGCTGCTGTTTGCGATGGCAGTGGAGCCTCTGGCAATGTTCATTTGTAATCGCCCATCTATAGTTGTATTCCGCAGAGGCCCCATGGAAGATAATCTGTCCCTTTATGCGGATGACTCACTACTATATCTGGGTGACCCGGGAGATTCGTTAACCACAGTCATGAAACTCATTTCAGTCTTTGGCAGTATCTCAGGATTTGCCATCAACTGGTCCAAATCGGTGCTTATGCCGCTAGACCCATTTGTGACATCTCTCCCAGACAGGGTAGCACAAATTGCCATAGTGGACTCCTTTAAGTACCTGGGGGTCATGGTGTCTAAAGATCCAGCAGACTATCTGTCACTTAACTTAGCTCCCCTATTAAATAAACAAAAACTCCAAGGTAATAGCTGGTGGAAACTGCCGCTATCGGTGGTAGGTCGTGTAAACCTTATAAAGATGGTGTGGGCCCCGCAGCTATTATATATTTTTCATAATACACCCATATGGATTTGGAACAAATTGTTTAAGTGTATAGATTCCCAATTTTGGGATCTTATATGGAAAAGGGAGCAGGCCCGTATAAGTGTAAATACCCTTCATTATGGTAAGGATCGGGGCGGTCTGGCGGTCCCTCACCCAAATATGTATTTCCTGGCCTCCCAACTGCAACAGTTCGCAGGTTGTTGTGCTGAGGATAAGTTGGATCCAGCTGCTCGGTTGGTGTCCTGGAATATTCCAGAGCCCCCGGCCATATCACATTTGGAAATGGATCTCCTGGGCATACCTCACTCTTCACCTACAGGGGACTTGCTTAAAACAGTGTGGAAAACAACTAAACAGGCACTGTCTATTTCTGGTATGATGGAGTTTACTCCACTATGGCACAATCCCAATTTCGCAGAAGTTAATAAGCTACAGGGGTTCTCCTTATGGAAGAAACTGGGTATACGGTTCCTCCATCAACTGTACTCCAATGGCGCCTTTAAAACTTTTGAACAGTTGCATAATCAATTCTTGCTCACTAATGGCCAATTTTATCAATACCTCCAGCTTCGGCATGCCTTGCAAGCCAAAGTGCAAGTGACACCCTTCTCTATATCCTCTTCCCCCACGATACAAAATCTTATACGGGCCACTCCCACTAATTTCCCACATGTACTCTGTCCTTATGTTAACCATCCAAAATCCCTCCTTACTTGCAGGTCTTCATGGGTCACAGACATAGTAGAGATAGACGATGAGCAGTGGGACATGGCATTAGAATCCCTCCCAGTAGTCTCAGTTTCTGCCTCCCAAAAACATTCTCATCTCTTCATCCTTCATAGGTCATATTGTACTCCGACCAAACTGTTTGCTTGGGGCAGAAGAGACACTCTTCTCTGCCCAAAGTGTGTAGCTCACACAGGTGACTTTATACATATGACCTGGAGATGTCCCAAACTGGCAAGATACTGGACCGAGGTCATTCAAACCATTACTGAATTAGCTCAACTTCCTATCCCCTTTACCCCACTGGTGTGCCTGTTGGGAGCTATAGATGAGGATATGTTCCCTAGAGGCATATACTACATAATCACAAGACTGCTATATCTAGCCAGGAAGTTGATAGCAAGATTATGGATATCGTGTAGAGGGAACACCACGCTAGGTGTAAAAATATGAGACAAGCTGCCACACTACAACCAAAACTCAATTGTAAATTAAACAGATAAGACTAAAAGTGGCGCTAAGTACATGTGTGAATAAAGTGAAGTTATGTGTCGCTTACCGGGACACAGAAGGTTTTTAAGGTGAAGTTATACAGCAAATAAGTAACAAACCATATACATATGTAAAAATAGCGAATATGCAGTCAATAGTCCATTGAGACAAATCCAACGAAATCAAAATTAAGATTAAAATGTGTCCAATGTGAGGTCAATAAGTGAAGACATATAGACATTAAAGTTGCAAGTAAAAAGCAGGTAAACAGTCCATATAAACTATGGTGATCTGATCTTCAATATAAATGTTAATAATAGAATATTCTGGATGTGACTTCAAATGCACTCAAGGTGCTGGCAGTAATAGCAACTCCGAAGCAGAAGAAAATGGTGGAAACGTTGTGAGCAGAAAACAGGTAAATCCGCAAATGGTAAAAATGGAGGCTTACCAGATGTTGTATATATTCAGGCAAGAATATATAGGTTTAAAGATGGGGGGATGCGTTCTTCTCCAGTCACGGTACGTCACACACTCCGGGATGGACTGAGGGGGGTACGTCAAAAGGCTCCGGTCCGGGTACGTCACACGTCCCTGTGAGTCCTCCAGACCTCCAGGTCTGAAGGAATGGAAACTGACGTCCTCTAGAGTATGCGTCCGGTTACTGGTACATCCTTATATCAGTACTCAGGATACTCAGAGCCCGGCAACTAGCATTTCCAACAGGAGAGATCCACAGCAGCGCTTTTAATTACTGACATTAAGGGGTTGTGGGCTAAGTCAAAAGAAACCCTTGGGAACTGAGTTAAGGCTGCATGCCGTAGCTGTAAGAATCTAAAAAACATACTATTTGGGAGGGTGAATTCTGCCTTTAAATCATCAAACGTTCTAAGCTTGCCCTCCTTGAGAATATGGGATATGTAAAATATTCCCCTACTACTCCAGATTTCGGGATCCGGTGCCTTCAGAAACTCTGGAAGTGCCTTGTTATGCCAAATGGGGGTATAATCGTTGAATGCGGGTATCTCTAATTTGGTAGACGCTAGCTGCCATATTCTCCTATAATGTTGTATGAGGGAGCCTTGCTCCCTTTGTTTCATATCGTTTGCTCCCGGACTCACAGTAATTACACAGAAGGGGTCTGCCATCCTCCGTATTTCCTGATTGAAACTGCAAGGGGTTCTGTAGCTAAGGCATATAACAATGGGGATAGAGGGCACCCCTGCCTTGTGCCTCTTGTTAATTCGAATGGCTCAGAGATCCAACCGTTTGCTATCACTCTGGCCATTGGATTGAGGTAGAGCATATGGATCGACTTAAGAAAGTTGGGGCCAAAACCAAACCTCTCCAAGCATTTCCACAAGTACCTCCACTCCACCGAATCAAATGCCTTGGCAGTGTCGAGGGTCACCACAACCCTTTCTCCGACATTATCGTGACATGCCTGCATATTGATAAAAAGCTTCCTGAGGTTGAAGGAGGTATTTCTACCCGGCATTAACCCCGCCTGGTCTTCATGTATCAGGTTAAGGATAACCCGGTTGAGGCGTGTGGCTAGGACCTTGGCGAGGATTTTAACATCTACCTGTAACAATGATATAGGCCTATAGGATTCTGCCAATTCCGGATCTTTGCCCGGTTTAGGTATTAAAACTATCGTAGCTTCTCTCATAGTATTGGGTAAAGTTGAGATCTCAAAAATTTGATAATACAAAAGCAACAGTTTCGGGATGAGGGTCTCACTATACTGCGAATAGAACTCAATAGGCAGACCATCTGAGCCCGGGGATTTGAATCTAGCGAAGCCTGCCATCGCCGAAATTGGACCCTCCAGTTGACTCACCTGCTCTAGGGTCAACTGTGGTAGGTCGAGCCCATCTAGAAAGTGCTTTATGGGGGTTGTGTCATCCGACACAGTGGAGGTGTAGAGGGCGCTAAAAAATAGTTTGAACCTATTTGTTACCTCGGCCGGGTCTATAACTAACTCACCCTCCGAATTTTTCAGTGATATTACCATGGGGGGCCTATCCTCGCTGTGTACCATATATGCCAATAGCTTCCCCGCCCTCTCTCCTTGCTCAAAAAATTTTTGTCGGGCAAAGAATAATTTCCTCCTAGATGCTTCAAATTGTAACTGATTTGCCACTCTAGTCCGTAATTTAAGACATGCAGCCTTATCTGGGGAGGGGTCCATTTCATATTGGGTTTCAGCTAGGGAGAGTTCCTCCAATGCCCCGTCCGTATGGGCAGCTGCGGTACGCTTTATATCATTTATACATGTCGTCAGGTGGGCCCTGGCATGTAGCTTAAATGCCACCAAATTGCAAGTTTTTACATTCCACTTGTTCTATGATTATAGTTAGCATATTGTGTTTTTTAGCTGCATACGTGTAACATAGATAGCTGGAGCCATATTGTGATAACCACCTAGCAATCACTGTTCAATATAATGACATAGCTGCACCATCACATACAACCTGCACTGTATATGAATATGAATAAGGAAGTGGGCATAAATGGCAGAATTGTGTGGGTGTTGGGGTGAAAAAAGTAAAGACGTGACAGGTCAGTTCTGTGGGATTGCCAGGAAGCAATTCAAACTACATTACTGCAATAAAATGTATATTGGAGATGAAATTAAGTTGCTTTGCATCATACCATTTTTTCCTCTGTAATTTTATTTAATTCTTACCACACAGATCTCTGCTTTAGAACAGTTTCATGAGCATGAATATAAACCTACATACCAGTTCTTACCACCTTTGCGTGCTATATTAAAAACCACCATAAAAAGGCAATACACTAAGTAAATATAGCAACCTCCACGAAGGAAATTATACAGCAGTGTCATCTTTGTAAATTTAGTTCTTATGATTATATGCCTTTTTTCAGCATTTCAAATCAGGATTTTTTTTTTCAAAAAGTTATGAGTCAAGCTTCGAACTGCTAGTGAATCAGATTTATATGGTCATGTCACCGCAATAAAAAATATCATGCTAATTAGTCCGCAAGGTAAATTGTCGTGCCATCATTGCAGATCCGGAGTAGTATCAGCTTGAATCTTGACTTATTGATCAAAATGGCTATCAATAAATAAAAAATGTCTTTTTGCAGCATAAATTCTTCTGTATCTCATCAGCATATCCAATTTTTCAGCCTGTTACTCTAAATTACATTTAAATTTGCTGCTGAAGGAGATTTAAAGCAGATCTTCACTGCATCTGAGCACCACAAACAAAAAAACGATTTAATTCATTTTGATATTCAAAGCAAACTCCTCCATCCATCCATGTCTCCATCTTCTCCCAATCAACATTGATCATTATTGATCCTCATGCTGTTAGCATTGATAAAGATCTAGGAAAGTATATCATATTTACTGGTTTTAGACTTTTTTTTTATATACATTTCTTCAGTTACTTCCTGGTTTTTTTGCCTAGGCAAATGATGTCATAAATCCCAGTAGTCTTCAGGAGAGGAGAAGGGGTTTTCTCAGCTAAGCATAGGAAGTAAACGGTACATGAATCATTTGCCCTTACTCAAGATGGCTACGGCCAGAAATGGTAGGGGGTCAAAGTGATTTCTCAACAAAATAGAGACATGGATGGATGGAGAAGTTTGCTTTGAATATTAGAAATGAATTAAATATTTTTTTTTTGGTTTGTGGTGCTCAGATCCACTTTAATGTGTGTCAGGCAACAGATTATGATCTTCCCTCCCCACCTTGCAATCAAGCTGTACTACATTACAGGATGTTGTATCTGCTGACATATATATATATATATATACTAACTGCACTCAGGCATGTGAGATTTATACCACAAGGTGGCGCTGTGAAGTAGTCTTGTATTGATTAGTCATTGGAAACTTGATAAAGCATTTCCATAGCTGTTATCTATAGTCATGTGGCCTGAGCTCATAGAATGACTGACTGCAGTGACTCAAATTAGCAATCGCTGATATGGTCCATGAAATGCAGTCTGGCTCAACAAAGGCCATTCGATTTGGGTCCAGAAGCTAATTTTGTTTAGTTGGTTTTCCATTGCTAAAATCTAACTAATGGAAATAGTGAACGATTTGTATAGCAGTTACAGATATGCTCTGTGCACAGAATGTTTTATGAGCCGTAAAATTTTGTAATGTTTAATACTTTGTATGGCATTTAAAAAAAAAAAAAAAGTCCATGGGAGAAATAATATGCTTCTATTTTTCAAGAGCAGAAAAGCTGCAACTACTTAACCATCGGCCCATGACAGCAGTGGAAATCCAGCTGGTGAGTGCATTCTTCTTCTTATAGCATTTTCTGATAAAATACAGTATCTGCTGAGTGCATGTCACAGGAGGTAAGCTTTGTGTTGCACATCTTTGTGTGTTGAGATCTCCATATGTCTTTTAACTCCTACTGTTTTTTTAAATTACTATTGTGTTCTTTATTGTGCAGATAAACAGGTTTTCTATAGTTTATTGATATATAAACCGCATTCTTAAAAAGAAATAGCAAAATAGTAATGTTTAATCATAACTATCAATTCAACTGCCAGAAAAAAAACCTGTCAGTTCTGGGGGCAGCACTGGTAACATTTCCTTCATGTGCATTGTGAAAATGTTCTCTGTAAATATGGAGCTTTGTTATGGAATGGTGTGAATGTATTACTTTCTGTAAGGTACAGGATCTGCTGATATAAATCATCTTACAAAGACAGGTATCTGGATAATCCTCTCTGTGAAGCTTCAAGTAACTGTTCAGAGCTGGGACCCAGATGACCCTCTCCTTTTCTCCTCCAGCTTCTCAGCCTTCTTTACCTTAAAAAGCAACTTCTACATCAAGATAGTATGAAGAGCAAAAGCTCAAAACCAAATATCTTTTACCTAAGACAGAGCACTGAAAAAAGAAATGCTGATTAATTGGTTTGCACTTTTCTTTACATTACTAAAATACTATTAAGCAATGAAAAGTTTAATTAGATCAAGCGACCAAATCTATATAGACAAAATGTACCCACTGATGTGACAGTGGGCCAGTGCCACCCTTTTCAATCTCATTACTATAAGGTGATAACAGACTCCAAAGTAGGTAGCAATTGTACAGGTTAGGAAGCCTTGTGTGTTCACAATTGTTTTTCCACTGTAAAGTGGCACTGGAGGTATCTCCAGCATGCCTCCTCCCAGGGCTGCACAGTAGTGTAGTGGATAGCACTTTCAAGTAGCAGCAAAAGGGTCGCTGGTTCGGATCCCAACCCCGACACTACCTGCCTGGAGTTTGCATGTTCTCCCTGTGCCTGTGTGGATTTCCTCCCACACTCCAAAGACATGCTGGTAGGTTAATTGTTTCCTGTCTAAATTGGCCCTAGTATGTGAATTTGAGTTAGGGGCCTTGAGGGTAGGGACTGATGTGAATGTGCAATGTATATGTAAAAGTGCTGCATAAATTGACAACGCTATATAAGTACCTAAGATAATAATGGTCATGACTTTGAGGCATTCTCAGATGCCTGAAGGTTTGTGTCTATATGTCCATCTGCCTTCTGGTGCCTATGGGCACTTTAACCACTTCCCTACCTGGTCAATTCTGACACTTCTCTCCTACATGTAAAAATCTATTTCTGTGCTAGAAAATTACTTAGAACCCCCAAACATTATATAGATATTTTTAGCAGCGGCCCTAAAGAATAAAATGATGGGTTTTTGTAATTTTTTTATGTCACACAGTATTTGCGCAGCAGTTTTTCAAATGCAATTGTTTTGGAAAAAATACACTTTAATTAATTTTATTGCACACAAACACAATATAATACCCAATTTGTGGCAAAATGTAAAAGATGATGTTACGCCGAATAAATAGATACTTAACGTGTTATACTTTAAAATTCCGTATGCCTGTGGAATGGCGCCAAACTACGGTATTTAGAATTCTCAATAGGCGAGGCTTAAACATTTTTTACCGGTTACCAGTTTAGAGTTAACCACTTCATGCAAATCGCCATTTATAAACGGCGGTCGGGAGAAGTGGAAGTATTGGGGTATAGCCTGCAGCTACAGGCTATACCCCAGTACTGTTTTTTAGAGCAGGTTATTGACTATCCGGTGATAATGGCCGATCCAGCTCTGGAGCTGCTCCGCCGTTATCCCAGGCAGCGGGAGGGGACACCCCCCCGCCGCCGTCTACCGCTCTTCTCCAGCCTCCCGTCCATCCAGCGCGTCCGCCGTCTGTTTGGAGTCCCTATAGAAGCTGGAAACGGCTTCGATCAGATCTCCTTCATGAAATTCCGGAACCAACATCAAAACGTCACTTCTGGTTTACTCAGCGGCCAATGGCGCCGTTTTTAAAAAAAAAAAATGACAGTATTCAGAATTACAGTTTTTGGCGATCTGAATAATTTTAAGTGCAAAGGAGGGTTTTGGGTCTTTTAGACCCCAGATCCCTCCATAAAGAGTACTTGTCACCACATATTACTGTCACAAAGGATGTTTACATTCCTTGTGACAGCAATAAAAGTGATTTGATTTTTTTTTTTTTAAAAGAACATTGCTAAAAAATAAATAAATAAATTTAAAGCGCCAACGTCCCCACGAGCTCGCGCAGCAAAGAAAATGCATACGTAAGTCGCGCCCGCATATGAAACCGGTGTTCAAATCACACATGTGAGGCATCGCTGCGATCGTCAGAGCGAGAGCAATAATTATAGCACTAGACCTCCTCTGTAACTCTAAAGATGTAAACTGCAAATATTTTTAAACGTCGCCGATGGAGAATTTTAAGTGCCAAAGTTTGTCGCCCTTCCACGAGCGGGCGCAATTTTGAAACATGACATGTTGGGTGTCAATTTACTCGGCGTAACATTATCTTTCACAATATAGAAAAAAATTGGGCTAACTTTACTGTTGTCTTATTTTTTTACTCAAAAAAATGATTTTTTTTTTTTTTTTTGAAAAATGACGCTTATAAGACCGCTGCGCAAATACGGTGCAACAAAAAGTATTGCAACGACCGCCATTTTATTCTCTAGGGTGTTAGAAAAAAAATATATAATGTTTAGGGGTTCTAAGTAATTTTCTAGCAAAAAATACTGATTTTTACTTGTAAGGAACAAGTGTCAAAAATGGCTCTGGGGCTGAATTAGTTAAAGAAGAGGTTTGGCACTAGAATTATTGCTCTTGCCCTGATGTTTGTGATGATAATTCCTATTTGTGGCGCAATCACCGTTTACATATGCGTGTGGGACTTCCATATGCATTTGCATTTTCGCATAAGCACGGGGGGAGGACGATTTCATTTTTTAAATATATTTTATCTAAAACAATTTTTTTACACTGTTGCTTTAAGGTTTTTTTCTCTCTCTCTCTCTCTCTCTCTCACACTCTCACTCTCCCTCTCTCTCACACTCTCTCTCTCTCACACTCTCTCTCTCTCTCTCTCTCTCTCTCTCTCACACTCTCTCTCTCACACTCTCTCTCTCTCTCTCTCACACACTCTCTCTCTCTCTCACACTCTCTCTCACACTCTCTCTCTCTCTCTCACACTCTCTCTCTCTCTCTCTCTCTCTCTCTCTCTCTCTCTCACACTCTCTCTCTCTCTCTCTCTCTCTCTCTCTCTCTCACTCTCACTCTCACTCTCTGTCTCTCTCTCTCTCTCTCACTCTCACTCTCACTCTCTG
>BLSH010329371.1:337421-351560 GCA_018402905.1 Glandirana rugosa
TTCTAAACTTGGCGGGTACCGGACGGGATTATCGTACGTCAGGGTACGACGTGAAAGGTTTCGATCGATTTTTTTTTCCATATCTGAAGTCTCTTTCTGTCTAGTAAAACGAGGACGTGTTTAGTAATCATTCTTGAGTAGACTTTCTACTTCAAGTCGAAACCCGTGGTCAAGTGTTTTTCCTATAGTCTCTTGACCTCTTTCACGTCTCTTCTTGATTTGACTACTCCGTATCTCCTCCAGTCTATACTCCTCTCTAATCTACTTGGTTTCAATAAGAGGAAACTCTTCACCACTAATTGGTGAACTGTTGACCCGTGAATTTGGGGGAATTGTTGGTCTGGTTAAAAGTCGAAAGTCGCGAGGTTGCATGACTGAGTAATTGTCATTCAAAGTGTGAGAGCGCTGAAAGCTGAAAATTGGTCTGGTTGTTAAGGGGGTTTAAGTGCCCAGTTGTCAAGTGGTTAATCACCACTTCTCAAAGGAGAATAACTTTGGTTCATCTAATCTCTCCTCATATCTGACCTCCTCTATGCCTCATCAGTTTAGTTCTTCTCTGCACTTTCTCCAGTTCTCTGATATCCTTTTTGTGAACTGGTGCCCAAAGCTGAACTTCATCTTTCAGATGAGTTCTTACTAATGATTTGTGCAGGAGCAAAATGATCTGTCTTTCTCTGAAGTCTATACCTTTTTTTTTAGCTAGCTTTGGAAAGTGCAGCATGGGACTGCATGCTATTAGGGCAGGCCATGGGCGGTTCAAATCTTGGCTGGTTCAGAAGGGACTGGCCAAGATTTGAAACATGTATGGGCAGGATGAATGCACACAAGCTGATCGTTTGATCAATTTGAGTACAACCAGCCTGTCAGATTTTTTGTGTGATTATTGCCGGTGGCTATAGCCGCTAGCAATAATCACTGTGTGTTCTCCCAGCCTGCAGTGCTGGTAGTGAACATCCAATGGTTTTCGTGTCCTAGCAAAAAGGCAGGGCATGGGGGTTGCTAACTAGGATTTTTTTTTAATCAGGCTTCTGAAGGGACCCAAATAACCTACATGTAAAACAATAAAATGAAGGATCATTTTACAAAGCTGCACAGATTTTTATTATATACTGGAGCCCATTGGCTGCATAGGCTATTTTCTGAAAAGGGGAACTTAGCCTTTAGCCTAGGTTTACATTAATGCGATTAGGCATGCGATTTGACATGTCAAATCGCATGCCAAATCTGCAGCTATTGCCCGCAATGGCATTGTCTGAATTGGTATGACACTGACATTGCGGCACCGTACTGATTCTCAAAAAAAGTTTTTGTACTACTTTTGGCGATTTCAGGTGCTATTTCCATAGACATCTGTGCAGGAACCAGCACAGATGTCTATGAAATTGCTGGACTGACATGCGGGAATGAAATTGTGCGAGTTCAGCTGAACTTGCGCAATTTCATTCCCGCAGCAGTGTGAACCCCGGTTTAAACCTCGTTTTACACATAGTTGCCAAATCCAGTTCTAAAGGACTTCCATCACTTCAGTGCATTCAGGTCTGCTTGTAGATTGGAGACATCCTGTAAGGAGCTTACACATTACATAACTTGGAGTCATCTGCAAACCCAGAAAGGGTACTTTTAAACTCAAACTCTGTAATTAATAAATAGGGTAGAAAGTAAGGGTCCTAATAATAAGAATACAAAGTAATAGGGGGTAAGTAGTCTTATGCCACATAAGGGTCGGGAAAAGAATAGCCATAGCAACCCAGGTGAACCAAAAGTGAGCTGTACACTAAGCTTTGAGGATGCCACTGTTCTTCACCATCTGGAGAATTTGCTTCTGCTAACAGAGCTCCAGGATGCAGTTCTCTCACTGTAGACATCTCCATCACTAGCCATGGGTGACTTTGCTTCCCATCATCTCCTTGGTTTATTACACTTCCACTTCTTCCCATATGTATTTGCAATATTTTTATTGTAATTAAATCTTACTGTTTTAATGGACAAAGATTGCTTTGTTCTCTGCTATACTCGTATACTAACCCTGGATGAAGCTATCTAGAAAGAGAGGAAGATGAATTTGGAGTGCCACTTTGACATGGAATAAAGTCCTGCAAGTGCTACACTTATGCATTACTTAGAATTCATATACTTAAAGTGTACGTGTAGCGCTCACCCCCGAAAGGACCACTGATTTGTCCCGGGTTCCTTTCCCAGATTAGTGCATTAGCAGCCAGGCACACCGCAATAGTCACTCTGGCTCAATCTGGCTCAAAAACAGTCTAGGTTGCCTTTTTAAAATGTATATGAATGAAGCATAGAGAGTTGTGTGATACTCCATGAATGCTGAACAATAAATAAGGACACTCTTCACTGTAATACTACTTCTCAAAACAGTCTCTCCAACAAAAGCCCAGAAAATGAATAGCACCGGGAAACCTTCAGCAATGTCCCAGGCTAGGCAAGCACTAGTAAAGATATGCTAGGTATATCATCAGCAGCAGTCATTAGGATCTTCCCTATAGGTCTGTTCTCACAATGTACCTGGATACTTGGATGCTTGTTTCAACTGGGCTGCCCAGAAGGGCAACAGCCATTCAGGCTGGGAACTTCTCCTGGACAAGAACAGGCCTGCCTCAAGCTCCAGGCTATTTAAGCATTCTGCAGCCACCTACTGGACACCAGGGGTTGGCTGAGACCAAATAAATATTCAGACTGCTGATTTGCATCCTCCCAACCCTCTATATTCTGGAATCCTTCACATGGGAGAGCAATCAAACACAGCCTGCAGAGCCCAGAACAGCCCAAAGCAATCACACACTGCTTCACTACAGTGGAGCCAAAAATAACTAAATTTGCTTAGCATTTCCACCAACCTATTCAGGAGGGTGCTACATCTGTATAGCAAAACGTTTTGTCTTTTTTTATTTTTAAGTAGAGCAGGAAAGAATTAGAACACCTGTTTTAATTGCTGTGTAACTGTCACGTACCTGGTAGTGGAGTCTGTCTTGTGCAGGAAGCAGCCACTCTTATGGCCCTGATTCGGGAACCCCTGGTAGAGCAGACAGGAGATTTTAGAGCACAGGGGGGCACGAGGGTTCGACTGGATCACTGGTGGTGGTGTGAAGGGTCCGGTAGTGGCTCATGCAATCCGTAGAGTAGTGATGCAGGCAGGGTTCGGCAACTGGCTGGCAAAGTGGTACAGAAGGTGCAGGCTGAAGAATCGTCGTGTACAGGCAGGGTCGTTAACAGGCGGGCAGCGAGGTACACAAGGGTCAGGCAGAAGAATCGTCGTGGGCAAGCTGGGGGCCGGTGCAGGCAGAGGTCAATCAAGGTCAGACAAGCCGGGGACAGGAACAGAATTCAAAATACAGATCACTTCAGGAACTCACTTAAACGCTGTAGAATGGACAGCACCTGCTGCAGGGTGCTGTCTGCTTAAATAGGCCGTTTGGCACACACAGGCGCACGCATGGGTGCACGCGAGAGCGCACAGGCAAATTCCAGGCAAGTTTGCTTTCCTAACATTGCCCCCCCCTAAGGGGCATCCTCTGGATGCCTCGCTGGGTACCACCCTCTCTTGAAGATTTGAATTAACTCAGCGGCATGGATGTTTGCTTCTGGTTCCCAGGAATTTTCCTCAGGGCCGTACCCCTTTCATTTCACCAAGTACTCAGTTGTTTTACCCCTTTCCTGGCAATCCAGGATGGCCTCGACCTCGAACTCCTCCTCTCCATTTATTAGAATTGGTTCTGGTGGGCCCTTCTTCCGTCCCGGGAAGGGGTCTGGAGAGACTGGCTTAAGCAGAGATACGTGGAAGACTGGGTGAACACGTAAAGATGAAGGTAGGACCAGTTTGTATGTCACCCTATTAACTCTTATTTTCTCCGGGAAGGGACCGACAAATCTCCGGTTCCTGGTGGCCAACCAGACCATGTTACCTGGTTGTAATTCCAGCTCACCCCGCCTTTTCTTATCGAAGGCTTCCTTACTGAGTTCCATAGTTCTGGTGAGTGTATCCTGTAGAAGCTGGTTATTCTTTTTTAGGAAGTTTAGAGTTTCCTGTACCACTGGTACTGTGCTTTCCGAAGCCAAGCCAGGTAGGAAGGTTGAGTGGAAGCCGTAGTTTGCCCGGAATGGGGACTGCTTGGTGGCCGAGTGGATGGTGTTGTTAAAGGCAAACTCGGCCAGTGGCAGCAATGAGGCCCAGTCATCTTAAGAGAACGAGGAGAAACAACACAGATATTGCTCCAGGGTCTGGTTCGTTCTCTAAGTTTGGCCATTAGTCTGGGGGTGATAGGCCGAGGAAAAGGACAGTTCAATCTCCAACGCCGAACACAGAGCCATCCAGAACCTGGAGGTGAACTGGACCCCGCGGTCCGACACAATGTTGAGTGGTACTCAACATGGAGTCGGATAATTTCCCGGACAAAGATTTCTGCCATTTCTGCAGTGGTAGGTGTGCCTTTCATGGGCAGAAAATGGGCCATTTTGGTCATGCGGTCCACGACCACATGACCACGAAGATGGTGGTGTAACCTTTAGATGGGGGCAGTTCCACGATAAAGTCCATAGCTATCCGCGTCCAAGGGCGTTCGGGTACAGAGAGTGGATTCAAGAGACCCCAAGCTTTGGCCTTGTCAGTTTTATTTTGAGCACAAGTAGAGCACGTGCTGATGTATTTCCTGAAATCTTCCTCGGCTAGTGGCCACCAAAAGGAGCGCGAGAGCAGTTCAGTTGTTTTGCGAGCTCCAAAATGCCCCGCTAATTTATGATCATGGCACAGTCCTAAGACAGCGGGGCGTTGTTCCACCGGGACAAAGATTCGGTGACCGTACCACCACAGGCCCTCCTTGACCAACAACCTGGGATCTAAGGGGCCGGTTGAGCCGGCAAGGGACCGCCTGTGACAGCAGATCCTCCTGAGAGAGCAGGAAGTTCCGAGGTGGAAGAATTGTATCCGGAGGGGTACAGTTGCCGGGGTCACTGAACATTCGGGAGAGGGCACCCGGCTTTTTGACCCTGGCCTGTAAGTCAAGTGAAATAATAATCTTGAAAAGAAAAGTGCCCAAAGAGCCCGGCTGGGTTTTAGTCTCTTAGCAGTTCTCAAATACTCCAGACTCTTGTGATCTGTGTATTTCAGGATGGGGTGTGTGGCCCCTTCAAGTAGGTACCGCCATTCTTCCAGCGCAGATTTAATTTCCAGGAGTTCTCTATCCCTCACGTCATAGTTTTTCTCCGGTGCGGATAATTTACGGGAGAAAAACGCGACGGGATGGAGCAGGGCCTTGGAACCCTGTCTCTGGGAGAGAACTGCCCCTACAGCAGTTTCTGAAGCGTCCACCTCTAGGGCGTAAGGCAAGGCTGGGTCAGGGTGCTTCATGATAGGCGCTGCTATGAATAGTTCCTTAGAGTCTGAAAGGCCGTTTCGGCCTTGGTGGACCACTAGAAACTGATGTTTTGTTTCGTGAGTTGCGTGATTGGGGCGATGATGGCAGAGAACCCCTTTATAAACTTCCTATAAAAGTTTGCAAAGCCCACGAAAAGTTGGACCCCTTTCCTGTCTGTGGGTGCCAGCCAGTCTAGGATAGTGGAGACCTTCTGTTGATCCATCGTGACACTGGTCACCGAGATGACTAAACAGAGCAACTGGATGCTTGATTGTTCAAAGGCACATTTCTCGGCCTTGGCATATAGCTCATGCTGCCAGAGGTGGCTCAGGACCTTGATTACATGCTCACAGTGTTCCTCAAGGAAGGAGAAGAAAATCAAAATATCATCGAGGTAGATGACGAACAAATCTAGGTAATCCCGGAACACGTCATTCACGAAGTGCTGAAACGTTGCGGGGGCATTACACAGACCGAAGGGCATGACCAGGTACTCGTAGTGCACAAAATGAGTACGGAAGGCGGTCTTCCATTCATCGCCTTCCCGGATGCGGACTAGGTTGTACGCTCCCCGCAGGTCAAGTTTGGTAAAAATGGTGGCGGACCCCAGTCTTTGAAATAGTTCTGGTACCAGGGGTAAGGGGTAACGTTTTTTGACCGCAATCCGGTTCAGTTCCCGGTAATCAATGCAGGGGCATAGGGAGTGATCCTTCTTCTCCGCAAAGAATATACCAGCCCCTGCAGGGGACGTGGGGGGTCGGATGAACCCCTTTTCTAGATTGTTATCTAGATAGGCCTTGAGGGCCGCCAACTCAGGTTCCGACAAAGGGTAGATCCTCCCAAAGGACACTTCAGCTCCTGGTAAGAGCTCTATAGGACAGTCGTATGGACAGTGAGGAGGGAGTTTCTCAGCCCTCTTTTTACTAAAGACGTCTTAAGAGCTGTGGTAAACTGCGGGGACAGACAGACGGGTTTCGGGATCAGAGTCTATATCCAAACAAACCAGGATGGGCGTGATTTCTTCGACCCGTTTTAGACAATGCTGACGGCAGTATGGGGATCGAAACTTGATGGTCCCGCGGTCCAGTCTATACTGGGACTGTGTGCCCAGAGCCAGGGCAGGCCCAGGATGATGGGGAACAGAGGGGATGCTATGGCATCAAGCAGAAGCAGTTCCTGGTGGCCGTCAGCTGTGGTGGCAGGTAGTGGAGCGGTCTCGTGGGTGACCACGCCAGATTTAATGGGGGATCCGTCTGCCAGGCGGATGCCGATTTTATGTGTTTTCGGCAGAAGGGGAATTTGATGAAGGGCTGCGAAGGTTTCATCCACAAAGCAGCTACATGCTCCAGAATCAATTATGGCTTGAACCTGGATAGTCCCTCCAGGGAGCTGCAGAGAGAGAGAAATCACAAAGTGAAGGACTTGGCTGTGTAAAATAGGTAAATCGCTATTGGCGATTGGTGAACACTTACCGCGCTTGGCGGGGCAGAATCTCACCATGTGTTCCACATAGTAAAGGCACAGGTTTAGCGAGAACCTCCCCTGTCTCTCTTCAGGGGTGAGAGAGGGGCGTAGAAGCCCTATTTGCATTGGTTCAGAGGTATCCGGAGGAGAAGAGGAGGAGGTTGCAGAGGCGAAGGGAGTAGGTCTCGGGTAGCTGGGAACCCGGGGTAGCATCCAGGTGGAGCGCAGAGATCCTGGGGCTCTTTCAGCGCGGCGCTCTCTGAGACGCCGGTCGATCTGGATTGCCAGATTGATGAGCATGTCCAGGGTTGGAGGTGCCCCCACACGGTCCAGCTCATCCTTGAGGGATTCAGAAAGGCCCAGGCGGAACTGGTAGCAGAGTGTGGCATCGTTCTAAGCCGTATCTGCGCTCCATCGCCTAAACGCAGCTACATAGTCCTCAGCGGAGCGGCAGCCCTGCTGGAGGGTGTGTGATGCAGCCTCCGCAGTGGCCGCCTGGTGAGGGTCCTCGTAAAGCCAGGCCATAGCTTGGAAGAACTGAGCCAAGGTAGAGACTTTGGGGGCTCTCTGTTCCCATAATTGGAGGGCCCAGGCCTGGGGCTCCTCTTGTAATAGGGAGATGACCAGTCCCACCTTTGTAGCTTCCAACAAGAAGGTGCACGGCTGGAGGCCAAAGTAGAGCTCGCAGGCAATATGGAAGGCCCGCAATTTGCGGCGGTCCCCAGAAAACTTGTCCGGCACTGGGAATTTGGGCTCAGATGGTAGGGCCACAATGGTGCGCCCGGTAGCCTGGCTGCTCCCAAGAGCTACAGGTGTGGAGAGCTCCTGAACCCGTTCTTCCAGCCGGGTATGGCTGCCCGTTGCTGTCACGCACCTGGTGGTGGAGTCTGTCTTGTGCAGGAAGCAACCACTCTTACGGCCCTGGTTCAGGAACCCCTGATAGAGCAGACAGGATATTCGAGAGCACAGGGGGGCACGAGGGTTGGACTGGATCACTGGTGTTGGTGTGAAGGGTCCGGTAGTGGCTCGTGCAATCTGTAGAGTAGTGATGCAGGCAGGGGTCGGCAACTGGCTGCAAAGCGGTACAGAAAGTGCAGGCTGAAGAATCGTCGGGTACAGGCAGGGTCATTAACAGGCGGGCAGCGAAGTACACAAGGGTCAGGCAGAAGAGTCGTCATGGGCAAGCTGGGGGTCGGTGCAGGCAGAGGTCAATCAAGGTCAGACAAGCCGGGTCACAGGAACAGAATTCAGAATACAGATCACTTCAGGAACTCACTAAAACACTGTAGAACGGACAGCACCTGCTGCAGGGTGCTATCTGCTTAAATAGGCAGTTTGGCACCATTGGCGCGCACGGGCGCGCGCAAATGCACACAGACGAATTCCAGGCAAGTTTGCTTTCCTAACAGTAACCCTCTTGGGGAGATTCCGTCTCTGTTTGTTCTGGTGACCATTGCCACTGAGATAGAAAGTGATGGAAAATACATTCTGCATGTGATATGGTTTTTCATAACTAGCAAATGAGTAGCATGTATATGGCACACTAGTATCATTTAGTATCACATTATCTACATGCTGTCTTTGTCTATAATCGCATATACCGGGGTGCCCTCTGATCTGGCCCGCCACTTGCTATTTGGTGGTGGGTCAGCAAGCCCCGCCATCCCCAAGAATCAGTGTGAAGAATGGAACCGGCACTAGAGGAAGCAGAACCAATGCTTCCTGTATGGCGCTGGCTCCTGCCACAGGCGGAGCGTTACTCCACCTGTGACATGAGCCGGTGCGATACAGGAAGCATCGGCTCTGCTCTCTACTGCAGCCACATGCTTCCTCCAGCGCTGGCTCCTGTCACACTGATGCTCAGGGATGGTGGGTCGGGAACCCGCAATCTCAGACAGTAGCCTGTATCAAGGGATACCCGCCAGTAGTACCAGCCAGCAGTTCCCACCAGCAGTACCAGCCAGCAGTAACTGTCAGCAGTACCTGCCAGCAGGACCCACCAGCAGTACCATCCAGCAGTGCCTGCCCTGAAGGACAGCCAGCAACAGCCGCCACCAATACCTGCCCTATGGATAGCAGCAGCCGCCAGCCATAGCCACCTGGGGGACAGCAGCAGCTGCCAGCCATAGCCATCTGGGAGACAGCAGAAGCTACTAGCCATGCCCCCCTGGGGGACAGCAGCAGCCTCCAGCCATACCTGCCTGGGGAACAGCAGCAGCCAGCGATACCTGCAGAAGTCCCGAGGAAGAAGTGAAGGTTGAGGTGCAAGTAAACCACAGTGCAACAGTGTGAAAGCAGCCTTAGACCCCTTTCAGACGATCAGTATGATCGGGCCCACCTGTCCGTTTTTCATGCGGATCCAAAAGGACTCTATTCACCTCTATAGAGTGGCAGATGTAAATGGACACGCGTTTACACCCGCCTATCTCCAATCCGATCCACTTAAAAAACATAAGGGCATCTGTCCCCTTCTGTCTGGGCAGATAGGACTGGAGGGTCCATAGAGCAGAGTGGGCTGTGTCCGTGTCTGCTCTGCATATGCAGAGTGGACACAGACCTGTAATCTGCCCGTTCCGCTCATTGTGGCCTGTGACCGTTTACTAAGTGGCCCTTGCTCTTCAAGAGGTTGGGCAACCCTGACATAGACAATGATTACCTTAACTTTCCTTAATTTAATAGTAATCATGATTTTAAGTGAATCTTTGCTTCCCTTATAAAATAATATCAATTTGCAGACTGACAGTCCAGCTATATGCATGTTAATTCTGTGACATCTGCTTCCTTTCTAAATTCTGCTGTTATTTAAACATTCCCCAGTGTTACTTCCAAAACCATCTTATGTTTACTCATTAGAGCTGGCTCAATGCTTGACTGAATCTAGTCAGTTCAGTACTTTGATTCTTTTCTAACCACAGCTACAAGATGTAAGGCATCATAGTAATTGTCTGGAACAATATGGGTTATGGAAAGAAACACAACACAATCAGGCTGATTTACAAGCAAAGTGAATGTTAGTGAATAAGGTGAAGCTGTGTTCACTTTCTAGTACTAACGCTAACGTTCTCTTTATTATTTTGGATAGAGTATTCAAGGTTTATAACCCTTATCTGTGTTTTTTTTGTGCCATCTTTGTGTATTTGGGAAGATTTCCCTTAATTTCATGTCTGCCACAATTGGAATTGGGAATAAATCTCTCTAAAGTGAGGGAAATCCTCTCTTAGACAGTTGTCACCAGAACTAGTGTTGTTATTGAAATATTTCTCAACTGTTCCTGTTTTGGTGCAAATCAAAATTAGGGCTTTTGTATTACTTTCACTTTAATGACGATGGTTATCAGGGCAAATAGAGAGGGAACACAGACTGTAATATAAACATGGTAGGTGTTATAACCTCTCTTCACTCTATTTAAATCTAAAATAATAAGTTATACTTAGAATGTACAATTTTTCAAGCTCATAATTGTGTATTCAACATAAAAACAGCTTTGCCATATCCAATAAATGTCACTTTGCCTTTACTCCATTAGCAAAACAAGCCCCCCTTATCTAAACAAAGGCAAAACTATAAATAAGCTAGAACATCAAAATATAATGCAAATTCTCAACATTTATAACTACCCATGGCCAGGTGATGGCCATTGATCTGACATAGCCCAACCCCATTTAGATGTAAAATGGACAAGTAGAAACTGATCCTCAATGTCCTTTTGTGATATCTACAATGCCGACCATCTTTCTGGAGGCTGGAACTATACTTGTGTCCTCCAATGAACGCTGCAAATGAAAAAAAAAAGTGGTTGAAGTTTGATGTAAAAGCTCTGGCAAGCATAAAGACTCAGTGTTTCACATAATATTTGATCATTGTAATCTTAACATGGCTTTAAGGCCCACCCGCCGAGCCGCCACATATATGCGTGCGCCAGTGCCAAGAGGTTAAATATTTTTGGTCAAATTAGATCTGGCCAGATTTATGTTCACTTCCTATCCTGGTTTTGTTTAGGGATGAGATTTGAATTTGCCTGCAGATGAATTTGTTATAATTTTCCAGGATTCTAATTCACCTCTAACAGGCGACAGTTAGGCAAATGTTCACTGGGTGATATATGGCTCCTAAACATACTACCCTTTGCCAAGAGCTGCTGTAGGAAGAGCATGGAGAGACATCACTGATTACAAAGGGAGAGATTAGGGTCAGATATCCCTAGGGGTCTAAACTGTTCAGCAAAATTGACTTCAATTCCCTTCAGGTAAAATTTTTTCACTGATTCACCAAACTCTTGGTAAATACATTTTGACATCTTGGTCATCACTAGTGACACATCAAGAAGTCAAAGGAAATCTCCTTGAGGGGAAAATCCACCTCTGACGACTGTCAAGACAGTCTTTCCATTAAGGGCAACAAAATGAGAGGGTTCTCAAAGAGAGTTACCTCAACAAAAAAGTGGACTTTACGGGCACACCATAAGACAAATCATTATATTATTAAAATATTATTTTATTAGCAAATTGATTCTAAAATCATTGAACATGGTTAAAAACGTGTCTAAGGAGTAGGTTATATACCTCTCCCTATACAAAGTAGTGTAACAGTCTAGCCTATAAATCACGAAATAGACAGAAATACATATGTGGAATAAATGCAGTAAATACAGACATATAGGTTGATATTGTGATAGGTCAGGTCAACACGTTTCACAAATAGCTTCTTCAGGACTATATATGTTATGCAGGCAGAAGTTTATCTGGTGACACAATCCAGAGCATGAATAAATACATAAATTGCAGTAAATACAGACATATAGGTTGATAGCTTGATAGGGCAGGTCAATGTGTTTTGCAAATAGCTTCTTCGGAACCATATATGTTGTGTAGGCAGAAGTTTATGTGGTGACAGACAATCCAGAGCATGCAATCAGGGGGGCGGACACAGGGGATCAATAGAGGTGACCAAGTGTAACAGTAAAGAATATATATCTGAAATCTGTCTAGAGGACAATTCTCCAGGAAGAGTGCATTCAAAAATGTAGTATTGTGTGAAAAAGCCTTTTATAGAGTCTAGGGATCCCCATCCGTAGGGGGTATATTGCAAAACATGGCACTGTTTTAGATTTTAACACCTCTAGCGTATGCTGGAGGTATATAAGGGTATGGTAGTAGATATAATATCCACGGACAGATTCCTGTGCTGTTGGAATGAGTCCCAAACAAATCCACAGGTTAAGAGTCCTGAATACCCCAAAAGATCCACTGGCAATACAACTAGATATTTGAATGCACTCTTCTGGGAGAATTGTCCTCTAGACAGATTTCAGATATATGCTCTTTACTGCTACACTTGGTCGCTTTATTGAACCCCTGTGTCGGCCCCCCTGATTGCATGCTCTGGATTGTCTGTCACCAAATAAACTTATGCCTACATAACATATATGGTCATGAAGTAGCTATTTGTGAAACAGGTTGACCTGACCTATCACAATATCAACCACGATATTTATTCCACATATGTATTTCTGTCTATTTCGTGATTTGTAGGCTAGATTGTTACAATACTTTGTATAGGGAGAGGTATACAACCTACTCCTTAGACAAGTTTTTAACCATGATTTTAGAATCAATTTACTAATAAAATAATATTGTAATGACATAATGATTTGTCTTATGGTGTGCCCGTAATGTCCACTTTTTTGTTGAGGTAACTCTCCTTGAGAACCCTCTCATTTTTTTGCTATTATACTAGGACGATGGCACGCTCTGGAAAGATCATATCTTTTGTCCTTTCCATTAAGGGATTTCCATTTTCATTCTGTCCCAATGACAGCTGTCAGTGATGGGATTTATCTTCGCCATTGACAACCTGTTACTGGGACAGGAAGTGATGATAGATTTCCTCAATGTGTACATGGCAAACAAAACCTGACAGAGGCCCTTTACCACTACCTAGTGGCTGTATTATGATATGCAACATTTTACAGGGTGCATATTTTAGTAAAATTGGGTACAGACACTTATAAGGGGCATATTCACATATATATATATATATATATATATATATATATATATATATATATATATATGGTAAAGGTGACTTTTACCAAACACTCACTGGTGCTGAATAAATCACTGTCAGTTAAAACATATGCACCAAGAAGTTTCGCATTCAGTGAATATTTGGTGAATGTCAGAGTAACTGCTTCATAAATGTGCCCCCTAAAGTATTTATTCTGTCAAAATTTTATTGACCATTATAGAGGACATAAATCCCTTTGATTACCTAAAAATGGTTGAGGGGAAAATTATGATAATTTTGGCAAGCCTTCTGAATCATGACTAAGCAGAGTAACAGGCACTGTGGGAATTGGAGGCTTCTGATGTGGTACAACTGAAATGCTGTTTTCTTATGGGCTGGAAATTATGTATAATGGTATAGTGATCACAATTCACTGTCTGTTCTACATGTCCTGAGATAAACTTGCTGTATGACAGGAAGATCTACATGACATCTGGATGTACTATATAATGCATACCATATGCACATCCTAGTAAGTACATGTACTGTATGCTAATAGAAGAGATGTTTCTAACACTTACTTCTGAAAAACTGATAGTTTTGACTGGATAGAGCTCAAAATACAGGCCCTAATTCATTAAGCTTCAATAACAAGTTAAACACTCTAAAACTGTTTTAGAAGTGACATTATTACATGTATTTATATTGACTAAGAGGCTACTTTAGGATGCCTTAACCACTTCGCCTCTCACACCTGTTCACGCCTATGGACCTGAGCAATCTCTTACATTTCGGCAATAACTTTGTCATCACATAAGAAAAAAAAATATATATATATTACTTTGTTATAAGGACAAGCAAGGCTTTCTTTATATGATATTGTCTTGTGACAGTTATTTTTTTGTCGCAATACTTAGACAAGAAAACACAACAATACTAAAAATAACTCACTTTTTCTTTTTGTGAGCGGTGTTAGTTTAAAAATAAATATTGCTACTGCACATAAAAAGTGAGCATTTTATTCTGTAATTTTTCCTGTTTAAAATTACACTGAAATTATGATTCTGATCCAAAGCATTACAAAATTAGGCCCCTTGGGAGTAGGAGAAGAGAAGAAATGGGCGGAGTGGGCACAATTTAAAAAATCAAAAGAATATCTAGAGATTATGAAACCGAGACTGGAATCAGAAATCGGAGAATAGGAGGGGGGGTGGAGGAACTGGAGGACCTGGGGGAGGGGGGGGGGAGGGAAGACGCAAACAGAAATTTAGAGGGGAATATTGTGTGAATCAAATAA
>BLSH010329371.1:351570-372639 GCA_018402905.1 Glandirana rugosa
TTTTTTTGTGTATTTTTATGTCGAAATAAATTAAGTGTGCAATAAGGGGTGATTTAAAGACAAACGCAGAAGGGAGGGGAGGGGGGGGGGGGGGGAGTCCAGGAGGTCAAGGAGGTGGGGGGGAGGATAAGAGGCTAAAGACTAAGGTCAGAGCCAAAGTATTAGAGATCTATAAGAAAACTAAAAAATTTAACACGGGTGAGGCGGGTAAAGAAGAGAAGAGGATGAGGGTTCCCCGGATTAAAACATTACGAAACCTAGTCTTAGTATTAAAGTCACATTAAAATTTGTCCTTTTTAATGTCTTATTTTACGAGTGAAAAATACACGTCATCGTTATAAATAAAAATTTGATTGTGGCGAGTGTTTTTCTTTTTCACTCAATAAAAATCATAACAACACAAAAGAACAGATTCAGAGGGGAGGGAAGACGCAAACAGAAATTTAGTGGGGAATAACGTGTGAATTAAATAAAGCTGTATTTTTATGTGTTTTTTTTCGGATTAATTCAAAAATGAATGAAACATATCCATGATGATGAGACTATTTTGGAGAACAGCTTGATAAAAATACAGGCTGAAAGAGAAAAATCTAATCTCCGCTGGTAATCTGAAGTGGAAAAAAAAACAAAATTAGGCCCCTTTCACACACACGGACCGTTCAGGTCCGCCTGTCAGTTTTTCAGGCGGACCTTAACGGATGCTCCATTCTCCTCTTTGGAGCACGGATGTCAGCGGTGACATGTCCGCTGACATCCGATCTGCTCTGATCTGCTAAATACAGGTGGATGCAAACCCTATTTTGCATTCGTCTGGTGGATCGGATGATAACGGACAGACGGTCCGTGCTCATCTTCTGATCCTTCACACCGTGCCACAGAGTACACACAACAGTATCAATGTAGAGGAATAGCAGATACTATGTAAACAAATTGTAAAAGAACATTCATTACATCGGGCAGTAATTAGCAGCGCTAAAGATTAAAATAGTGATTCATAAAATATGCATCAGAGTCCACCCAGTGAATAAAAAGATTGTATCCTAAGACAGCATTAAATCAAGTCCATAGATAAATTCTCAGTCCTTTGATCTCAGCAGGTAAACAAATAACTTTTTGACCACGTGAATGATGAAAGATGGAACAGACACCTCTCCCCACATTGATGTCCACTCACCGACTTGCAATGCCTTGCACTCTCGTGCTCGGCAATAGCGCAGTTTCTCTCAAATATTATGTAGTAAAGGTATGGGGGGTGGGATGGCGCTGCTATAAAGCCAATATTGAAAATAAATGGGAAAAGCACTAGTGATATAGGCTGCTGCCCCCACAAGAGCACCAGAAAGATGCTCAAAAGTGAAAACAGAGAAAGAGGGAAGTGGGTATGGCGCTGCCAGAAATGTATGTGACAAATATATAAAGTGAATACTTCAAGTAAGTACAAGTACGTGCTACAGTGTTGCCAACCGCCAGTAAATTTACTGACAGTTTGTAAAAATCAGTGAATTTTACAACTGTCTATAAATATCAGGGTCTGATAATTTGTCATGCTGTGCTGACTTTTTAAGTGTAAACCAGGCAAACTACTTGATATGGGTATTGTCAGTGTTTCCATGTTATGTTTAAATATCAATTGTCTTAGTTTTTAATAGGAGTTCAGTTATTTTACAGGTTGTCAGTAAAAAAATGTGCTCCGCCAGTAAATTTTCCATGTTTTGCCAGTAAAAAACGCTGCGGGAGGTTGGCAACACTGACGTGCTATATAAATGTGACAAAAACCAGTAAGCAATCCAGCTAAAATGAATGCAAATACAAATTAAGGGATATTATAGTTAGAGAGCCATCTAGTGGCAAACACAAGAAAAACAAGCACTGTGGATATACGTGCTGGAAAAAATGAAATAGTGGGTAAAGTCTGTGCGCTGGGTGTCGGAGGAGGAGTGGTGCGGGAGGTGACACTGCTGTGCTCCCCTCCCTCAAACACACACCCCACTCACCACCCGATGTGGAGACAGTCTGTTGACAATCAGATCACGTGTGCAGGATAAATGGTACCGAGCCCCTGTAGCCTTCGGACGCTACCCAGCGTCTCAATCCGCGATGAGCAGGGTATCCATATGGAAAGATAACGTTTCCGTAGTGTAGGGTATCAAAACAAGGCAGTAACAATGAGAATCATGTACTCACATTAGGAGAAGTCAGATACCGGAGCTTCCGTGCGTTCCAAAAGCTCAACCGGAAGTGCGTATGACGCTCCCTGGCTCTGTCTGACGCGTTTCGTCATAGAGACATCATCGGAGGCGGCGCCATCTGTGTGCACTTTCCAGCTATATGCTGTAACCCAGCAACCACTGATCAGGTGACCGTCAGCGGCCATATTAGTGCTCCATAGTGAAGTATATGATCATCATCCTTCTCATTTTAAAACAACATTGACCAAATCCATGGCGGCTTTATTTAATACAAAAAAATTGACTATATATAAAGACGGCAATGTAAAAAATAAAAACGGCAATATAAAAAAGATATAAAAAATATATAAAACGGCAATATTTAAACGTTATAAAAAAGGCTTATTCAGAGACATTTTAAAACCACACATTATATTGCACTAGAACCGTGTGTCAAAATAGAGAGGAGTTATGTATAATAAATAAATAAAATGGGTAAGATGAGGGAGGTTATTCTATGCAACAACTCCGGCGGAGTTAGGAAATGATATGAGAAATTAGAAACCAGTTCTAAATTTAAGAGAGGAGGAAAATATAAAAATTACGTATATTAACTATTCTGCATCGATGTTCGTTATTCACGCTTAAGGTGACTGTCCCTGAAAGATTTACAGATGCAAGAAAAAAAAAATATATATATATGCACCATACAAAAAAGAGGGGACACAACAGGTGAAAAGAGAGAAATCAAGAGAAAAAGTGAATGGACAAGGAGTGTCTGATGGACCTATTGCCAATCAAATGGGAACGGGTGAATATATTGATATAAAATTGTTCTGTGTTATATGGCTGCTGTATTTAAAACATTTTTTTTTTAAATCTTTTTAAAAAGTTTAAAAAATTACAAACAGGGGAAATGCTAATACAAGCTAGATGATGAATGGAGGATGTTTTATCAGGAGGAGTATATATGGGTAGCAAACAAGATGAAGACCAATATACTGGTATGTCAGGCCCTTAATATCACTCGGGGGGCTTAGTCAAGAGTAAAGGACTGTAGATATTCAGCAGCGTTAAAAACAAAGGGAGGCTTTCAGTCGTTAGTAATAAAACAATTCAGATCTATATCTATATTGAGTCCATTAGGTTGTAAAGAATTTAAAATATAGATCCACTTGGTTTCGTTTTGTGAGATCATCACTTTCCTATTACCACCTCGCCAATGTTCCTTCACATGGTCAATTCCATAGAATGACATCACAGCGGGATTTTTGTTATGGGCTTCTTTAAAGTGTCTTGAAAGGCTGTGCTTCGGATATCCTTTTTTTTTTTTTAACAGAAAAGTTTTATTAAGGCAGAAATTGAAGTATACAGAATTTCCAATGCAGCCTGAGATATTCAGGTGTTCATACAATTACACTGATATTAGAGTCCAGTATTGTCATTAAACATAACCACTATTTATGCGTACAGGTAGCAACAGCAGAGCAATCTCCATCATCAAAAGTCTATTGCAGATACATAATCAGTTAGCATAAGGAGATAGGACACCATGAAGTCCTGTATAATCCAACTGGATATCAGACCCTCTACCATTTCTATCAGCATACTGTGATAGACATTAAATGCATAGAATCGTATGGGTGTAGGGGGTTAACACTGTCAGGATCCTAGGGGGACTTGTAGGGTCACCTTCTGCAAATACAACGATATTTCAACATGAGGTGTACACATTGTAATAGAGAGTACTATATAGTTTGGGGGTGGGAGTCTAGTCTGCCCCATATTACTTAAACCTCTAGAGATCGTGACATAATCCAGGCACCCCATATCTTGGTGAACTTTTTAGGGCATTTACGGCCCATGTACGTAAGCTTATATAAAGGAAGCACTGAGTCCACCAGTAGTCGCCACTGGGCCACCGTTGTGGGAGGCAGTCAGCCCCCAGTTTTGTAACAGAACTTTGCGGGCATAGAAGCTAAGGAAAAAGAGTAATAATTTTGTGTGAGTGGAGTGCGTTAGTGAGTCTACCATACCTAGAAGAAGTATCTTAGGATCCACGGGTATGGAGAGGCCCGTTGCCGCCTTCATGTCCCCCACCACTTCCGACCAGTATAATTGGATACGGGGACACTCCCAGATGACATGAAAGAACGTACCAACAGCTTGTGTGCATTTTGGGCATAGGTCAGAGTGTGAGGGGTATATCCGTGCAAGCTTTTGAGGGGTATAATATGCTCTGTGTATAAATTTCAATTGCACAAATCTGTTTCTGGAGGAAATAACTGAAGGAATGAATTTAGGGAATTCCTCCTCCCACTCCTTTACTGTCAGCGAAGGAATATCCTTTCCCCAAGAACCGTATAGGCCCAGGCCTTGGTCCGTGTCCCCACAAGTCAAGCGTAAATAGATTGACGACATAATTTTGTCCGCGTTTCGAGATATTAGAAACCTTTCTACCGAATTTGGCTCCACTTGGATCTGGTTTGGAAATTGGGCCTGTGCTGCGTGTTTAAGCTGCAGATATCGAAATAACATCCAACTAGGTAATTGATATTGTTCTTTGAGTATTGGGAAGGAGAGTAGTTTCCCGTTGGGCATGATGTGTTGCAGTTTCTCTATCCCATATCTCGCCCATAGGCCGGGATCTGGAATCGTCTGAAAATGTCTTAGTTTTGGGTTGCCCCATAGTGGGGTGTGTGGAGATACACTGTCAGTAGTCCCTATGAGTTTAGTAGCCTGGGCCTACACATGAATTGTAGTTTTCATCAGTATGGTCATCTGTAAGTCTCGTGAGACTCCCCTGTAGACTCCATTCGTGAGAGTGGCATACGATCCAATGATAGCCGCCTCTAGGTTGACCGCAGGGTTCGACCTAACTTGGGCAAACCACCAGCGGACCGTGACCAGCACCGCTGCCCAGTAGTATTTTTTAAAGGATGGCAGAGCCAGTCCCCCAGCTGATAGTGGGAGTTGTAATTTAGATTGGGCTATCCTCGGGATTTTACCCCCCCAAATGAAGGTGGAGACGATACCCTCCAGTTTACGTAAAAGGGAGGCTGGTATGACCACTGGTGTGTTCCTGAAAATATAAAGGAACTTGGGGAGAAACGTCATCTTTACCCTTCCCACCGGTGTCAGTGGGAGAGATCGTCAGATTTCGCCACCAAGTCCTCCAAGACTGGGTACAAGTTATCTGTTAGAAAATGGGCGAGATCCGCTCGTATCGTCATCCCCAAGTACTTAAAGTGAGTTACCCACTTTAAGGAGTTTGTATAGGCCGGCGGGGGAGTAGCGGAGCTATACTAGACTTTCCCCAGTTTATGTTAACTCCCGAGAATCTACCAAATGTATTGATGATCCTCAGGGCCTCTTCAAGTGACTTCAGGGCATCATTTAGGTAGAGTAGGGTGTCATCTGCATAAAGCAACACCCTTTCCACCAATCCTCCAACTTTTATACCCCCAATCCCATCCGAGCTGCGCAACAATAATGCCATTGGCTCAATAGCCAGGGCAAATAGCCCTGGAGATAGAGGGCATCCCTGGCGGGTGCCTCTACGGTGCAGAAAAGGGGTCGAAAGGGTGCCTCCCGTCCTCACCTGGGCCGTGGGGTTTTCATAAATCATTTGAATCCAGGCAATGAATCTGGATCCAAAACCAAACCGTGTCAACACTTGCCAGAGGTAGGGCCACTCCACAGAGTCAAAGGCCTTCTCTGCGTCTAGAGTGGACACCACCTTCTGGTCATCACCTCCAGCTGATATAGCAATATGAGTAAGTAATCGTCTAATGTTGATATCTGTGCCCTTACCCGGCATAAACCCGGTTTGGTCCCCATGAATTAAGGAAAGTATGGCCGAGTTCAGTCTTGTCGCCAGGATTTTAGTCAGTATTTTGGCGTCTACATTAAGAAGGGATATCGGGCGGTACGATTCTCAGAATTCGGGATCTTTCCCAGGTTTGGGTATAACTACTATGATGGCTTCCGCCATCGAGGGGGGCATAGAGCGAGTCTCTAACACCTTAGACATTATTTCAAGATACCAGGGGGCTAGTAGGTCAATATTTGTCTTATAAAACTCTGTGGGGAGTCCGTCGGGGCCAGGTGTTTTACCTAATTGCAAGGATTTAATCGCTGTTTTAACTTCCCTCAGCGTGATGGGGTCATCCAGTTTCTGCGCGTTGGTCCTAGTCAGTACCGGGAGCAGGGCCGCTGATAGGCCAGTACAACTGGCCCTTCCGTACCGGGCCCGGGGCCCTTGGCTTGTCAGGGGGGCCCGGGCAATCTGTGTGTGTGTCACACGTACATTTTTATTGTCAATGTCACGACTCACCCCCCATGATGATCGCCACCCAGCCTGGCCAGCCACATGCATTGCACAACAATAGTCGGACAGACAGGTCCACCATAAACCATAATACACCCCTGGGCCCCCCCCCCCCGCTGGGCTGGACTGGTTCTTGTTGTGAGAACTGAGCAGGAAGGAAGGACTATTTTCCCTTTTTCGGGATGTGTCCTTCCGCGCCTGTGCCTGTGTGTGCGTGCCGTGCTGGCTGCCGCATAAAGATTGAGTATCCGGCCGGCGGAGTGATTCAGGTGCGGTGCTGTGGCCTGGCTCACTGGCTAACTGGGAAGGAGCGGGGAACGGAACGGCGGGGTTGGAACTTGGAACCAACTGTCAGAGGCAGAGCCCGCCGCCCGCGGCCCGCAGAGGAGAGGCGAGATGAGAGACTGTCAGACAGTTACAGACAGTCTCTCAAGTCTCAACTAAATTACCAGACAGATCACCGCGGTCCACTCCAGAGTCCAGACTCCAGACCAAGACCAGGCAGTAACCAGAGAGCCAGAGCCAGACCACTGCACTGCTAATGCCAGACCAGAGAGGAGAGAGCCAGACCACTGCACTGCTACTGCCAGACCAGAGAGGAGAGAGCCAGAGCCAGACCACTGCACTGCTACTGCCAGACCAGAGAGGAGAGAGCCAGAGCCAGACCACTGCACTGCCACTGCCAGACCAGAGAGGAGAGAGCCAGAGCCAGACCACTGCACTGCTACTGCCAGACCAGAGAGGAGAGAGCCAGAGCCAGACCACTGCACTGCCACTGCCACTCTGCCAGACCAGAGAGGAGAGAGCCAGAGCCAGACCACTTCACTGCCACTGCCACTCTGCCAGACCAGAGAAGAGAGAGCCAGAGCCAGACCACTGCACTGCCACTGCCAGACCAGAGAGGAGAGAGCCAGAACCAGACCACCAGTAACCACTAACCAGAGAGCCAGAGCCAGACCACCAGCAGCAACCAGAGAGCCAGAGCCAGACCAGAGACCACCCAGCAACCAGAGAGCCAGAGCCAAACCAGAGAGCAGGATTCGGGATCGAAGAGGGCAGCCGCAGAGCAGAGGAAGTTCAGCCTGAGCTAACTAAGGTAAGGTGTGTTGACGTTGTCAGTGTGAGTGTGCCTGTGCCTGGCCTGCAGTCAGATTGTAATGCATTGATTTGATTTGCTTAGGTTAGAGATCATGGATGGATGGATCATGGATGGACAACATTGGACAGCCTTGTGATTCATTTATTTAAAGACATTGGCAATGGCAGCAGCAGCATGATTGACAACTGGTCTGGTGTCATTTTCAAGCTAGTGCCACTGCCACCATGCTGCCTAAATGCGATATTGCATATGCAGTATGTGCTGTGCACCTTGGCACTGTCTCTCTGCAGGCAGCACATGATGCAATATGGAATTTTGGTCAGCATGGGTGGCATGGCGGTGGGTGGCGCGTACTGTCTCTGCAGGTGTAGCGTTTTTAATTGAAACGCCAGAGAAATGGAAACCAGAGGTGACATTCATTGCCGCCATATTGCTGCACCCCGCACTCATCCTCAGTAAGGATACAGAGAGAAGGCGGCAAGCAGACATCTTTGTACACCCTCCAGAGTTTTTAATTTCACATGTATTTTTAACATTAAATGTAGCTTACATACCGAAATACAGGATTTTGAAATCCATCTCACTGTTTTGATGCTAAATTTTAAAAGCAGCAATGTTCTGTGATATTTGCTAAGTCGTGAAATCGGCAGGTTTGCCGCTGCTTTTAAAATTGAACATCGAAACAGTGCCATGTATTTGTATATACTATATTTTCATATGTAAACTCCATTAACTGTTAAAAATAAGTGTGAAATTAAAAACTCTGGTGGGTGTACAAAGATGTTCAATTGCCGCCTTCAGCCTGTATCCTTAGTGCGGACGAGTGCAGGTGTAGCAACCTGGTGGCGATGAACGTCACTTCCGTTTTCCATTTCTGTGGGGTTTCAATAAAGGATGCACTCAAAAAAACCTGCACTTTTTTTCAAGGCGGGATCTGGGAGGGGCCAGGGGTGGGGCTGAAGGAGGGGTCAGGGGTGTGACCAGGGGTGGGGCTGAAGGGGGCCCCGTCAGGTAGGCTGTAGGGGGCCCCATGATTTCTATCAGCGGCCCTGACCGGGAGGTCAACCTGATTCAGATATGCAGACAGTTCAGTGTCAGAATAGTTAACCCTAGAGTCGTACAGCTGGGCATAGTACTGTTGGAATCTGTCGTTAATTTGTTGTGAGTCAGAGAGAAGGGAGCCATCCGCAGCCTTATTATTAGCTATGCTAGTTGTCCCCGCCCTTTCTCTGGTTAACCAGGCAAGGAGGCGGCCAGGCCTCTCCCCCTGCTCGAATATACGATGAGATTGGGCTAGGAGAAAGCGCCTAGTATTCTCTGTCCTCAGGAGGGCAAGCTCCCTATAGGCTATAAGCATGTCGTTGTGAGTGTCATGGTCTGGGGCCCGGGAATACCTGGCCTCAAGATTCCCTCCCCGACGCTCCACTTCAGCCAAGTGAATGCGGGACTCCTTCCTAATTTTGGCGATGTTATATTGGTACCTACCTCTTGAGTACGCCTTAAAAGCATCCCACAGCATGGCAGGAGACACAGAGCCTTCATTATGTGACCAGTATTCCTCTAACTCCGGTTTCATCAGGGGCTCTATTTTCTCATCTGTCACCCAGAACCCCGAGAATCTCCATAACCCAACTCCCGTTGCCCTATCAGTGTTAAGGCAGAGCAGGACCGGAGCGTGGTACCACGGGAAAGGATAGAAACGTCCTCTACCTTGTGTAAAACCGAGTCAGTTACATAGATGAGGTCAATGCGGGAGAGCGTAGCATGCGTCGGTGAGTGGCACGTGTATTGTCTATCATAGGGATGCCTCCATTTCCACACGTCATGGAGCCCAAACGTATTAGCCCACTGAGACAACCCAGAGTTTAGGTCTCTCCCGGCGGGTAGCCTATCCACTGCAGGGAATGGTGCCATGTTAAAATCCCCAGCAATTATAATGTTAGTAGTGGGATACTGTGCTATGAGCGCCTGTATTTTACGAAGGGAGGCCACATGTGCAGGCGGTGAAAGATATATGCTCACCAAAACCACATCAATACCATCACATAATGCATGTATGATAACATATTGACCCTCAGGGTCGAGGCACAGATCGAGGAGAGAGAAAGACAGAGACTTATGTATAAGGACACTAACCCCCCGTGAATAAGTGGAGTATGTGGAGTGATAGTATGCTCCCACCCACGGTTTCTTAAGGGACAGCACTCTGGCACCGGTCAGGTGAGTTTCTTGAAGGACACAGATATGAGGGTGATGTTTTTTAAGGAAGGAGAATACCAGAGAGCGTTTAAATTTAGTGTTTAATCCCCTCACGTTCCAGGAGACTAGTGTTAAGGGGGCCATAGTCCCAACCAGTAAATAGCATACAGGGTTTCCTCGCCTCGACCTGCGCCTCCTCTACCCCAAATTAAAGCAAACAGTGTAGCACCAAGTACTCTCGGGTGGAGCCCAGGCCCACACCATATTAGCAGATTTAGTTCAGTGCAGGAATACAGTACATACTTCAATAATGCCTCATTTGAAAAAAACAAACCAAACCTTAAAACGCGGGTGTGTTTGGATCCCCAAACTAAACATGACAATGAGTCCGAGGGAGCAATGAACTAGATACAGCGACCGCTGGGCCCAATCTGCGCTTGCAGTATCAGTTCTTACAGGCCCAGTAGCCAAGAGCAAAGAGTACACTGCCCGCACGTGGGATGCTGCCCATAGACAGCAGTATATGGCACCTGCGGGGAGTTCACACCCAGGTAACTGGGGGCACTTATCTTAAAACTGTTGCAAACTAAAGAACAAAAAAGGTGGTCCAACACCATCCTGGTAATAAGGAGAGTGTTACAAGAGAGGGGTAAGTGATCCGGTCCCTGGGGTCTCCTCCAGACCAAGTCCACGTTCACCCGGCTCTCTGCCAGTTGGGAGCTGGGTCCGCAGGGCTATGAAGTATTCATGGACTGTTCAGTATCCAGGGACACTATGTGGGCCCGGTGCAGTCAGAAATGTTCCCTTGGAGGTGTGGGGTCCCCAACATAGCGTAACAGTCAAAAATAAGTAGACCAGAGGCCCAACCAAGGGGCCTTACCAGGGAAAGAAGGAGAAGATCACCAGGCCCAGACCACATCTCAGTATAGTCTGATCGTAATGTAGAAGAACAGTTACTCACATCCCATTCCAATAGACAGGAGAGTATGGTCACCACTAGACTCGGGGTTGCGGCAAGGACTCCAGCCAGTTAGAAGCTTCTTCTGGCGAGGTGAAGAATTTGAGAGACTCGCCATCCTGGACTCGAAGGCGGGCAGGAAAAAGCATACTGTATTTCATGCCCCTTCGCCTCAGGTTAAGTTTAACTTGGTCAAACGACTTGCGTTGCTTCTGTGTTTCCACTGAAAAATCCGGGAATATCATCAGACGGGCGCCCTCAAACTTCAATGCCTCAGCCCTCCTGCTCTCCCGCAGCACGAGGTCTGGATCCCTGAAGTTAAGGACCCGCAGGATAAACGTGCGTGGTGGAGCCCCAGGGATGCCATGAGCTGCCGGCATCCTGTGGGCTCTCTCCACTGCAAAGAAAGGGGAGAACACCGCCTGCGGGAGTAACTGTCGGAGGAGATTTTCGGTAAAAAACGGAGGGTTGGGATCTTCCGCCCCTTCAGGCAGGCCCAGGATCCGGAGGTTGTTCCTCCGGTTCCAATTTTCAGAATCTTCAGTCCGGTATTCAAGGTATTTCACCTTTGTGGCGAGGGTATGGAGCCTTGCCGTATGATCCCGCACCGTATCTTCAACGTCCCCAACTCGGCCCTCTACCTCCGTAATGCGCGCCCTAAATTTGTCCATGTCTTTCCTAATGATCCCCACCTCCAACTGCACTGTCTCGATCTTACCAGTTAGAGTGGTCTGGCACGAAGTTATAGCTTGCATGAGGGCGTTAAAGTTGTCCTGCGCCTGGGAGAAAGACACCGGAGTAGCCTCGTCCGTCTGCGACGCCATATTGGATCGCCTGACAGGCCCCCTCCTCGCGTCTTTGGGCCTAGTGCTGGCGGACGTCGGAGAGTTTTGATGTAGCGGTGTTACGTATTTCTTCCTGGGCATATCCAGTCGGCGTATCTCTGGGAGTGTTTCTGTCCCGTTTAGAGCTCTCCCCCCGCAGGGAACAGGATAAAGGCGGACAGGTACACGGAGCTCTCAGCTTAAGCATCTGGTCCGGTCGCCATCTTGGACACGCCCCTCGGATATCCTTTTTTAATGTTATTAATATGCTCTCTGATACGCACCCACAATGGTCTGGTGGTCCTGCCAACATATTGATACTGACACGGACACTCAATCACATATGTTACATGAGTGCTTTGGCGTGTGATTAATTGATTGATCCTGTATTGTTTTCCCGTGGATGTGGATGAGAAAGATTCCTTCTTCCTTGGTCCTGGTTTGCTGTTTCTACATGGCAAGCATCTTTTGCATCTAAAAAAGCCTTTCATTTGAGGGAACAGTCTTACTCTCCCAGGGGCGTTGATAACATTGTGCACTAATCTGTTCCTAAGGTTAGGAGCCTTCCTATAGATAAATTTCGGTTTTGTTGGTAGAAGTTTGTTCAGTATTCTATCGGACTTCAAAATGGACCAGTGTTTTTTAATAATCCCCTCTATCTGCTTGTAATGCTGGTTAAACCCGGCAAGGAAGGCGAATTTGATTGGATTTTTTTCTCCCTTGGTTTTTTTTCCAGAAGTGCTGCCCTGTCCATATTTTTTACTTGTAGTTTCAGTTTTTCCATCTCCTTCATTTTATATCCCTTCTCCACAAATCTGTTTATAAGTACATTGGCCTGTGTTTCAAAATCCGTAATTCGATTACAAATCCTCCTGATTCTCATTAGTTGCCCCTTGGGCATGTTTCTGGGCCAGTTTGGGTGGTGGCAGCTTTTTGTTGGAATGTACCCATTCCGATCCGTCTGTTTAAAATGTGTCCTGGTGTATAACCGGTCATTATCCTTAAATATTTGAAGATCGAGGTAGTTTACTGTATTTTTGTTCCACTTCCCGGTGAATATTATGCCATATTTGTTACAGTTAATCCCCTTAAAAAAATCTCTCAATTGAGTTTCTGTTCCCTTCCATATTACGATAATGTCATCTATATATCGTTTATAAAAAAATAAGTTAGATCTCTCTTTGTTAAAAATCTCCTCTTCCTCCCATTTACTCATGAACAAGTTAGCTACGCTGGGGGCATACTTAGCCCCCATAGCAACTCCCTTCGTCTGAGTGTAGAAATCACCTTCGTACCAAAAGTAATTATTATTCATGGCCAATTTTAGGCCTTCCAGTAGGTAATTAATCTGTTCATGTTTCAAGTCCGTATATTTATTCAAGGCCCATTCAGTGCCTTTCAGCCCATCTTTTTGTACAATATTAGTATATAAAGATTCCACATCTATAGTTACCAGGAAATCACCTTCCTGTATTTCCAAATCCTTAAGTTCCATCATAAGTTGTTTGCTATCTTGAAGATATGCTGCAGTTTTTGGGACTAATGGTTGTAAAAACTCGTCCAGATATTCTCCCAGTCTGGAGAGGAGAGAGTCGATCCCGCTAATGATAGGTCTTCCGGGCGGTTTTGTTTGGTTCTTATGTATCTTAGGTAAACAGTATATAACTGGCGTCTTAGTTGTTTTCGGTAGCAGGTATTTTGACTCTTTTTTACTGATGAATCCTCTTTCTTTACCCTTATTTAGATACTCTTTCAATGTTTTTTCTAGATTTTTCTTTGGGTTTCGTTTGAGCTTCTTATATGTGTCCACTTTGTTCAATAATGTTTTCATCTCATCCTCATAGTCCTTTTTATTAAGTATGACTACTCCTCCTCCCTTATCCGCTGGACGGATAACTATATCCTTTTTCTTTTCTAGTTCTTTGATGGTTGTCCAGATCTTCTCCTTAGAGCGACGGGTTTTTAGGGTTTTAATATCTTCCTCTACCATTTTCTTAAAACCTTCTAAACTTTCGTTCCCATTGTTTTTTAAGTACAAGTGCACTTAGGCTTACTAAGCTATTTATAATTCATAGCGTATATTGTACCCCACAAATATTATTCAAACAGAGTCAAAGGAACACCCTGAATTGCCCCAGATTTTAGGGTGCTCCAGCTGAACTGATCCATATGCTGTAGAAATCATCAAAACAGTTTCGATATTGATAATTGGTAGGGAATACTAATAACAACACGTATCAAACCATAATTCTCTGTTTATTTGCAGCATTAGAGGAAGAGGACTTTATCTCAGAGGTTTTAGCTCAAGTGGCCAGACTGATTGTAGAACGTAAAATAATAGGCTTAAGCTAGCTATCCCCATACCCAGGGCCGCCATCGGGGGGGGGGGCAGCCCATACACATGTAGGGGGCCTTGGTGTCCCAAGGGGCCCAGTCACCCAGGCCCCGACTAAGTTGTTGCTGCTGTAGTAACTAGCTATTGCTAAAGCAAGGGATGTCTCTTTGCTAGATTGGGATGTCTCTTTGCTAGATTGGGATGTCTCTTTGCTGAATATATTAGGCGGTTTCTTCTGGATTAGGATGTCTGTTTGCTAGATTGAGATGTCTGTTTGCTGGATTTGATTCATTTTCATATATTAAGTTGTAAGAGTGTTAAAATGCACCGAAGGACTCAGTGGGATTGCCAATGGGCAGATTTGGAGGAACGGCCAGTTGGCAGGCCCTGGGGAATGTTGATGGTCAGGCCACCAAGCGAAGGCCCAGGCTTAAAGCTGTGTAAGGGGCCACAAAATTTCTGATGGCTGCCCTACCCTTACCCTTCGACTTTTGAGAATTGGACAACCAGATTAATGCCATCCTGCCTGCATAACTTTCAGCATAGGGGATGCCTACATAGATTCAATAAACTATGGGATCCTTGATTACTGGAGCCTGGATCGACACCTATTTCACGCATTATGCAGGTGTTGTTCCAATAAAAGATACACTTGAGTCCCTTGGAGCCAGTGACAGTGCAGTTTTACTGTATAATGTCTCTAATTGTACCAAATAATTCCTGTAATATAACACCTCCTGGTAACCTCATACATGAGCTATAACATGGGTAGAAGGTTGTTGTTAGATTCTTAAACTGTAATACCCTGCTATGTGCATTTGAGACCCCTGTTATTCGATTTTGACTTCTAATAAAGTGAAGGTCAAATAGTAGGACATCATTTTTTGAAATTATTTTTAGCTGATTGTAATATGTGCAACATGCAATATTGTGCTGATATGTAGCTAATTGTTGTCTTTTTATTTAATACTGTATTCATGATACCCAGAAGTAACAGTCAAGAGCTGTTAGATGTATGTATTCAACTTAAACCTTTAAACATATTTTTTGTATTAGGCTTGGTTCACATATATGCAGTATGGCACATCGCATGTGATCCACACAGGAATCGCACCGCATTCCTGTGCAAATTACATGTAATGTCTGTGCAGTGCAATTAGAGCCATTCACTTGTATGGCTCAAATCGCACCACATCCGCAAAAAAAAGGTGCAGGATCCTTTTTGTTCCCTGCAATGGAATTGGTTTGCATGGGTGTTCACACCTATGCAATCCGATTCTGCCAATCGCACTGCGTTTTGCAAAATGTTTTGGGGTGTCATTAACTTTGCATTGACACTCTCTGTGATTTCGCATGAATACTGTGCAATTTCAATGCGGTGTGGGAAACGCACACAGGATTCGCTGCATTTTCTGCACATATGTAAACTGAGCCTTAAGCCTCGTACACAGGGTACGATTGTCGTACAACCGCATGTCCAACTTTTTCCCAAAATCGGCTGTCCGTGATATTGTCTAGCATACGGACAGATGTAAAGTTATCGTTCGACAAATGCGAACGTAGTGACGTGCTACAAGCATATAAAAAGAGGAAGTTCAGGTGAATGTGAATTACGGACGCAGGTTTACACGACCGAACACTTCCTGGATTCTGAGCATGCGTGTTTGTACTTTGTTTGGCCAACTTCTGTACACACGAGCTGAAAATCGTACGACGCCTTGTCGGCAGACAAAAGTTTTCTAGTCTTCTTATACAACTTCTGTTGGACGATAATTCAAAATCGGCTGTTGAATGGAGCGTACTAATGGTTGGATTATTGTACGACAGGCCGCCGTATGACAGTTTTCGGCTGATAATTGTACCCTGTGTATGGGCCATTAATCTATTTTTATTATTCCATATTTTTAGAAATATATGTAATATAGTATAGGGATCCGCTGCCCATTACTGTCAGCTGCTAGTATGTCACTGTATTGACTCAGGGGTTGTTAGGAAAAGATCCTGGAAGCAAGAAGTGGAGAGAGAGAAGGCCTCAGTCACGTGTCCTGTCCATGCTAATAACACTAGATCAGGAGACAATTATGCAAGTATTTCTATGCTCTAATAGTTTAACTGCAGCTGCCCATAGCTTCTTACGTGTATTGCCGAATCCTCGTAACAAATAAAAAAATCTCTCTGTTCTATTACTATCTCACACACATAGAGCCAGATAACTAGGACTGTGTTCCAGGCTGGTTGGTTAACGACTGGAGTGTCTCCTCATTACTGCAAATCTTAAGTGTGTGTGAATTTCAGCTTTAGCTATTTAGCTATGTAAATAAAAGCATTTTTTTTTTTTGCAAAACAGGTAATGAGAGCTAAACATGTAAAACGAAGATTAGAGCTTTACCTGCTGGCATGGCCCTAAGCAAAATAATTGTGTGTAATGATCATGTCTAATATAATTTTTTTAATCACTTCTGGACCGCCTGTCGTCATTATACGGCGGCGCTTTGCCGTTGAATACCGTTGCTATGGTAGCAGATAGCTTCCATAGCCCCAGTATTTTTTTTTTAATGACGGACGGCCCTCTTTCAGATGAAAGTGGTCTCTGCGGCGGATTCGCCGCAAGATCACTTTTATCGGGGGCGGGTAAGGGCCCCCCCTCCCGCCAGGCTCCGGTCATCTCCGCTGCTTTTTTTTTTTTAAAGGACAGTATAAAAATTTAAAATAAAAAGTAAAATAAATAAGAAAAAAAAAATGTAAAGTGCCCCGTCCCGGCGAGCTCGAGAGCAGAGGCTAATGCATATGTAAGTCCCACCCGCATATGAAAACAGTGTTCAAACCACACATGTTAGGTATCGCTGCGATCGATAGCGCGAGATCAATCATTCTAGTATACCTACTCTGTAACTCAAAACTGGTAACATGTAGGAATTTTTAAATGTAGCCGGTGGAGATTTTTAAGTGCCAAAGTTTGTCGCCATTACACGAGCGGGCGCAATTTTGAACCATGACATGTTGAGTATCAATTTACTCTGCATAACATTATCTTTCACAATATGGAAAAAATTGAGTTAGCTTTACTGTTGTCTTATTTTTTAACTCAAAAAAGCGATTTTTTTTTCACAAAAAATCTTGTTTGTAAGACCGCTGCACAAATACGATGTGACATAAAGTATTGCAATGACCACCATTTTATTCTCTAGGGTGTTAGAAAAAAAATATATAATGTTTGGGGGTTCTAAGTAATTTTATAGCAAAAAAACTGATTTTAACTTGTAAACACAGACTCTCGAAAAGAGGCTCGGTCCTTAAGTGGTTAAAATGTAGTCTTTAGTCTTGATCATAATAGGGAAAGCAAACATATCTAAGCACTATACATCCATTTTAATTGCTTAGTGCCAGTAGATAATAACTTCAAAAAGCCCAAGAAAACATTAACATCAGATTCTATGGGCCAGCTTAAGGTTCAGTGAAAAAATGTTAAAGGTCTCAACCGCTGCTCCTTTAACCACTTCCACACCGCGTGCAGTATATTTACTGTGGCAGTGTGGATGCGTCCCGCGAATCGCAGTAAATAAACAGCAATATGCGGAGTGGCTGCTAGGGGGCGCGCATGGCCGCCATACTCTGGAGGAGTGTGCCCGCGGCTCGGGCGGACCCGATGTCCGCCGGCGAGCCGCGATGAGCGGCCACAGCAAAAAGAACGGGGAACCGCCAATGTGAACACAGCGGTTCCCTGCTCTGTCAATGCGGGCATAGGAGATCTACTGATCCCTGTCACTGGGATCAGTTAGATCTCGTATGCCCATAACAGCCCAGCCCCCCCCCACAGTTAGAACACGCCTAGGGAACACTGTTAACCCCTAGATCTCCCCCTGCAGGTTAACCCCTTCACTGCCAATGACATTTATACAGTAATCAGTGGATATTTAAATTTCTGATCGCTGTATAAATGTCATTGGTCCCAAAAAAGTGTCAAAATGGTCTGACATGTCCGCCCCAATATCGCAGTACCGCTAAAAATCGGAGATCACCGCCATTACTAGTAAAAAAAAATAAATAAAAAAATAAAAACCCCAGAAATGAATTATAATCAGTGCAGTATATTTACTGTGGCAGTGTGGATGCGTCCCGCGAATCGCCATAAATAAACGGCAATATGCGGAGTGGCTGCTAGGGGGCGCGCATGGCCGCCATACTCTGGAGGAGTGTGCCCGCGGCTCGGGCGGACCCGATGTCCGCCGGCGAGCCGCGATGAGCGGCCACAGCAAAAAGAACGGGGAACCGCCAATGTAAACACAGCGGTTCCCTGCTCTGTCAATGCGGGCATAGGAGATCTACTGAACCCTGTCACTGGGATCAGTTAGATCTCGTATGCCCATAACAGCCCAGCCCCCCCACAGTTAGAACACGCCTAGGGAACACTGTTAACCCCTAGATCTCCCCCTGCAGGTTAACCCCTTCACTGCCAATGACATTTATACAGTAATCAGTGGATATTTAAATTTCTGATCGCTGTATAAATGTCATTGGTCCCAAAAAAGTGTCAAAATGGTCTGACATGTCCACCACAATATTGCAGTACCGCTAAAAATCGCGGATCACCGCCATTACTAGTAAAAAATAAAAAAAAAAATAAAAAACCCAGAAATGAATTATAATCATCAATAAACGCAGATTGTGATTTTTTTTTTACCAAAAATATGAGGAAGAATATAAATCAGCTAAAACCGATGAAAAAAAATGTTTTTTATATATATTTTTTTTGGATTTGTATTTTAGCAAAAAGTAAGAAAAACTGTTTTTTTTTTTGCAAAATTGTCGCTCTTTTTTTGTATATAGCGGTGATCAGAAATGACGGAGAGGGGATCAAATACCACCAAAAGAAAGCTCTATTTGTGGGAAAAAAAGGATGCAAATTTCGTTTGGGTACAACGTAGCACGACCGCGCAATTGTCAGTTAAAGCGACGCAGTGCCGAATCGCAAAAAGTGCTCTGGTCCTAACCTGGGAAATCCTTCCGGGGGGAGAAGTGGTTAAACTATTTGTAATGTCATTTTTTTTATAATGATTCATAAGTTAGACTGCATGCTTCAGTGTTAAGAGATGTCTCCTAACTGATCCTGGCTTTGTTCTCTACTTTGAGTAAAATCTCTTAGTAAAAATCTTTGGCAGGATGCAGAAAAAGGACCCATGAAGATGCACCAGCAGCAGCTTTGTCTCCTGATACAGCCTGGATTCTAAGCAGATGTTTGGCCAGCATCACATGGAGGAACAAGGCCCTAGCTCTGTTTACATATTCACAATGTTTGCAGGCTAATATCTGTTATCTCAGCAGAAAAAGTTAAATATGTACTTAGTTTTACTGCTGCGTACTCCTCTGTTCGGCCTTTTCATTTTCAAGTGTTTTCTGTCTATAAGAAGTCAATGGAAATGCACAATTTTAGGACAAATGACTAAAAACTGTTTGACAGCAGTGGTTCATAATTATGCGTCCATGGACCCAGCCAAACCACTGACGGATGACAGCTGTTCTGTAGGAATTCCTTCTGGGCAGAAATAAAAATGACATATATCACAGAGCAAAAATCAATGTCCATAGTGCAATAATCCATAGCAATCAGAAATAAACTTTCACTCATTTGACTACAGTAAATTGAGTCCTTACAGCAGTCTTTCTCAACCTTTTTACAACAGAAGAACTCTTAAAATTATTCCAGGTCCCAAGGGATCTCCTGCTAAAACCAAATCATTGGTGGTCAATAGGAAAAATGGCCCATGCATCGCTGGTCAGTTGGAAGAATGCCCCCCTTACAGTGGTGGTCAGATTGCCACTCTTACAGACAGCTAAAGAGGTCTCTGGTGACATACTGCTGTTTCTGCAGTGTAGTATTGTCTCTGGAACTATACAGGCACTATTACATGGGAGGTCAATCAGCCACAGTTCAAGGAACCAAAGAACCCCTAGCAACCTTTGGAGGAACCCCAGGGTTCCACAAAACACTGGTTGAGACTGCCTGCCTTATAGCCTTTTAAGGCTGATGTCATACTGACCCTACGTGTGCATGTTATGGATCCACAGGCTGGATGACAACCTGGTGAGTGGTTGCGATGGTCCTGCACATCTGACCACCTAGCAATATCTATGGCTAGCTTAAAGTGATAGTAAACTGGTAATAAAAACCTGTAAGACAATGGCATAATGTGCTGGTATGCATCGCATACCAGCACATTATAAAACACTTATTTTAAAACAAAGCCCTCCAGTGGCGCGCTGTCACTGATAAAGGCGCTTCCATCCTCACCTGGTTTTCCTTTCAGATTTGCGTCCTGATTGGCCGTGCCGCAATGAACTCACTCCCACGCATTTGCGCGGGAGTCACAGACCACAGCACGGAGCTCTGAAGGGACGGCGTGGGTATGCCGGCCCTTCAGAGGGTATGTGCCCGTGACGTCACCAGCTGCATGCAGTGTGAATATCTCTTAACCACTTGCCGACCGTCGATTGGCATCTGACGGCGGCAAGGTGGCTCGATAACGCGTATCGCCGTCATATGACGGCGGCTGGGGGATCGAGCAGGTGTGCGCGCGCGCGCCGCCGGAGGCGCGCTCACTGTGTTCGGGGAGGGCCAGGGAGCGGGTGCGGCGGAGTCGATCTCCGCCGGCCACCAGCGATGCCCCCCCGGAGTGAAAGAATGGAGGTCCGTGTAAATAAACACGGAGGGAGAAGGGCTGTGATCACAGCCTTCCTCTACATGGAGGCTGTGACCACTTCCCTTCCCCAGCTAGGGCAGTCCCCCCACAGTTAGAACACGCCCAGGGAACACTGTTAACCCTTAGAGCGCCCCCTGCAGGTTAACCCCTTCACTGCCAATGGCATTTACACAGTAATCAGTGCATTTTTATAGCACTGATCGCTGTATAAATGCCAATGGTCCCAAAAAAGTGTCAAAATGGTCCGACATGTCCGCTGAAATATCGCAGTACCGCTAAAAATCGCAGATCGCCGCCATTACTAGTAAAAAAAAATAAATAAATAAAAAACCCAAAAATGAATTCTCATCATCCGTAAACGCGACCACTTTTGCGCAAACCAATCAATAAACGCAGATTGCAATTTTTTTTATCACAAATATGAGGAAGAATATAAATCGGCCAAAACCGATGAAAAA
>BLSH010329371.1:373305-385002 GCA_018402905.1 Glandirana rugosa
TCCTCATATTTGCGATAAAAAAAAAATCGCAATTGGTGTTTATTGATTGGTTTGCGCAAAAGTGGCCGCGTTTACGGATGATGAGAATTCATTTCTGGGTTTTTTTTTTTTACTTGTAATGGCGGCGATCTGCGATTTTTAGTGGTAATGCGATATTGGGGGGGACATGTCGGAACATTTTGACACTTTTTTGGGACCAATGACATTTATTCAGCGATCAGAAATTTAAATGTCCACTGATTACTGTATAAATGTCATTGGCAGTGAAGGGGTTAACCTGCAGGGGGAGAGCTAGGGGTTAAGTGTGTTCCCTGGGCGTGTTCTTACTGTGGGGGGGTTGGGCTAACATGGGCATGAGAGATCTAACTGATCCCAGTGACAGGGATCAGTAGATCTCTCATGCCCCACTGACAAGGCGGGGAACCGCCATGTTTACATCGGCGGTTCCCCGTTCTTTTCCCTGTAGCCGCTCATCGCGGCTCGCCGGCGGACATCGGGTCCGCCCGAGCCGTGGGCACACTCCCCAGGAGTGCGGCGGGTGCGCACGTGCCCCCTGGTGGCCAAATGTGAATCGCCGCTTATTTACGGCGATTCGCGCAGGGCTCCCCGACTGCCGCAGTGAAAACACGGCGCGCGGTCGGGAACCGGTTATGTGGTTAAACTATGCAGGTTTAGGAGATATTCACTGTACTACACCTTATGGTTGGCTTACCTGTAGGTACAAGTTCAAAAAAAGGTTTACTTCCATTATAAGCAAAATGATGAAGTTATCCATAACCACCTAATACATTTGAAAGATGAAACTTGATTGGTTGCCATAGGTAACTGCTCAGTTTGCATTTTCCTTGCTCCAGTTTTGTAAGATCAGCCTATTGCTTTTATAAAGGGCTCCATAAATAACAGATTAGAAACACTTCCTGATACCGGTTTACATGAAACCTTTTCAGAACAATAATGAATCATTTTTGTTGTCTCGATTATTAAATAAAATTGATAGTTTAGGTCAGTAGGGAATACATATAGAATCCTTGCCAAAGCTTTAAAATAATATAAAGAATGTCTCTTAACGGAGCATCAGACTGTCATTAGAGACTAGCTCATTTCAGGTTATTGGCTGCACTTGCAGTCTGGAAACATTTTATAGGCTGCAGCAAAAAAATGTTGTGAAAATGCTTTTAGCAACATATTTACTATATGTTGTAGATTAGAAGATGAATAGTTAAGCTAAAATGTCTTTTAGACTTTTTAATTGATGAAATTAGAAGCACTAATCCAATTGTAATGATTTGAGACTAGAATATGTTTAATAAGTAGGAAAGACTGTTATAATTACTGTATGCAGTATGTTGAGGTTGCTTGTCTGTAATACTTACCAATGGAATTGAAGCCAACAATCAGAGTTGATTGTTATAAAAGCAGTGTGTGAAAAAACACAGATGGTTTTATCAGCCACAATGAGTGCTGGAACAGAGTTGCAGCGAAAATTCACACGTGTCCCCAGTTCACTTATGTTGGCAGATGGTACCGCCAGCATTGAACGCTGAATCGTCTGCAGACTCTATAGAAGCAGACATTACATTTCCAAATATCCAGATGATGCCAAAGAGGTTTCTCAGAAAGACAATGCACATTTTACACCCTGTATGAACTTGGATCCTAATTTGCTATGCAGTTAGCCATTTATTTTAAATATGCTTATACAGTATCTGACAAAAGTGAGTACACCCCTCACATTTTTGTAAATATTTTATTCTATCTTTTCATGTGACAACACTGAAGAAATTACACTTTGCTACAATGTAAAGCAGTGAGTGTACAGCTTGTATAACAGTGTAAATTTGCTGTCCCCTCAAAATATCTCAACACACAGCCATTAATGTCTAAACCGCTGGAAACAAAAGTGAGTACACCCCTATGTGAAAATGTGAAAATTGGGCCCAAAGTGTCACTTTTTTGTGTGGCCAGCATTATTTTCCAGCACTGCCTTAACCCTCTTGGGCATGGAGTTCACCAGAGCTTCACAGGTTGCCATCATAGAGCTGATGGATGTTAGAGACCTTGCACTCCTCCGCCTTCCATTTGAGGATGCCCCACAGATACTCAATAGGGTTTAGGTACAGAGACATGCTTGGCCAGTCCATCACATTTACCCTCAGCTTCTTTAGCAAGGCAGTGGTCATCTTGGATGTTTGTTTGGGTCGTGTTGGAATACTGCCCTGCAGCCCAGTCTCCGAAGGGAGGGGATCATGCTCTGCTTCAGTATGTCACAGTACAAGTTGGCATTCATGGTTCCCTCAATGAACTGTAGCTCCCCAGTGACGGCAGCACTCATGCAGCCCAAGACCATGACACTCCCACCACCGTGCTTGACTGTAGGCAAGACACACTTGTCTTTGTACTTCTCACCTGGTTGCCGCCACACACGCTTGACACCATCTAAACCAAATAAGTTTATCGTGCTCTCATCAGACCACAGGACATGGTTCCAGTAATCCATGTCCTTAGTCTGCTTGTCTTCAGCAAACTGTTTGCGGGGCTTTCTTGTGCATCGTCTTTAAAAGAGGTTTCCTTCTGGGAGGACAGCCTTGCAGACCAATTTGATGCAGTGTGCGGTGTATGGCCTGAGCCCTGACAGGCTGACCCCCCACCTCTTCAACCTGTGCAGCAATGCTGGCAGCACTCATATGTCTATTTCCCAAAGACAACCTCTGGATATGTCGCTGAGCACATGCACTCAACTTCTTTGGTCGACCATGGCAAGGCCTATTCTGAGTGGAACCTATCCCGTTAAACCGCTGTATGGTCTTGGCCACCATGCTGCAGCTCAGTTCAGGGTCAGGCTCAAAGTCTTGGCAATTTTCTTATAGCCTAGGCCATCTTTATGTAGAGCAACAATTCTTTTTTTTTCAGATCCTCAGAGAGTTTTTTGCCATGAGGTGCCATGTTGAACCTTCAGTGACCAGTATGAGAGCGATAACACCAAATTTAACACACCTGCTCCCCATTCACACCTGAGACCTTGTAACACTATTGAGTCACATGACACTGGGGAGGGAAAATGGCTAATTGGGCTCAATGTTTACATTTTCATTTAGGGGTGTACTCACTTTTGTTGCCAGCGGTTTAGACATTAATGGCTGTGTGTTGAGTTTTTTTTTGAGTGGGCAGCAAATTTACACTGTTATACAAGCTGTACACTCACTACTTTACATTGTAGCAAGGTGTAATTTTTTCAGTGTTGTCACATAAAAAAATATAATAAATTATTTACAAAAATGTGAGGGGTGTACTCACTTTTGTGAGATCCTGTATACTCTATTTAACAAGACCCTATTGGCAGACCATTCATTTCAACAAAAATATTCCCATTTGATTTATATGTATTTCATGTATTTTAATCATGATATTTATGTGTAAAAGCCTCCCTTGCGTAGAAATACATCCTCTGCCCTAATAACACCATCCTCTGACCTACTGCCACTGTTCCTCTGCCCTAATGACACCATCATTTACCCTACTGACATTGTCCTCTGCCCTACTGACACAGTTCATTGCCCTACTGATACCATCCTCTGCCCTACTGACACCGTCCACTGCTCTACTGACACCGTCCACTGCTCTACCGACACTGTCCTCTGTCTTACTGACACCATTCACTGCCCTACTGATACCCACACTGCCCTACTGACACTAGCCACTGCTCTACTGACACCATCCTCTTCCCTAATGACACCATCCTCTGCCCTACTGACACCATCCACTGCCCTACTAATAATGTCCAGTACCCTACTGACACCATCCACTGCTCTACTGACACCAACCCTCTGCCTTAGGGACACATTCACTGCTCTACTGACACTGTCCACTGCCCTACTGACACTGTCCACACACCGTCCACTGCTCTACTGACTGGAACTGTCCACTTTTAAGTTAGGGCTCGACAGACCGAAGTAACGGTCTGGATTCCTCCCATGTGGCCCCCCCTGAGGGTGTGCAGACTAAGGTTGGGCTGGCCGATAATTGAGGCCACAGCTTTGCGGCCTGCTGGAGCAGGATACATGCTTCTTTGAGTGAACCATCCCCTCCTCTGGTGGGCGATGCTGTGATGAGCGTGGCTTGCTCTCAGTGCCTGCCCACCTCCAACATCATCTTCCCAGTTTGACAGCTGGGGTGGAGGTCACGGGCTTGATCAGTCACCCTTTCCTTACCACCACTGAGTGGCCTATCAGTGCCACCTCATCAGTGCTTATCAGTGCAGCCTGCCAGTGCCCATCAATGCCACATGTGAGTGCCCATCTTTGCCGCCTGTGAGTGCCCATTAGTGCTGCCTGTCATGGATCACGCATGCCAACAGTGGCTAGCTAACAGCGACGTGCGTTCCATGACTGGGGTTATATGAGGGAATAAGGGGGAACTTATACTGCAGTAAGACTTCACTGTACTTTCACAGCCCGCACTACCTTTGGCCACCACTAGAGGGAGACTCCACTCCCAGATGGCTGACCACACACAGGCAGATACGAATCTTACATACAATCTGGTGCACTCTAAGGGTTGGGGAGCAGTCTAGCAATTAATACACACTTCTAGGGTTTCTCCAGCTATCCTGCAAGCTAAAACCCCAGTGCTAATCACTCTTCCCACTGTCCACACACCCACACCAGACCCACAATAAACGATAGCCTGCCAGCACTTAACAGGTTATCCGCGGACTGGTCTGCTGAGCCACCACACACACACAGATCTCCGTCTGGCAGATCTGTTAGTTTACAATCTGCATGCAATCTGCCCACACACAGAGAAATTACACACCGATTGGCACATAAAGCCGAGTATTAAGGCACTAAAATACGACAATCTCTCTAGAGATATGAGTCCTAGGTTAGTACACAGAAGTCACTTATTAATTTTAACATTTTATATCTCGAAAGTGGGCAGTGCATAAAATATATACAAAGAAAAAGGAGTTACAAAAAATACAAAACGACCAATGTCAAACCCGATCAGAACGGCGCTGAGCGCTGGTTCATGGATAGGATTTCCAAAACCAGCGCCTTTTTCCGTTCACCACAGTGCCAAACACGATCCACCTGCCGCAGCCCAGCGCTGTCTAACGGTTTTGTGTGTTTTTCTGAGAACTGAAACCAGCTACAAATACAGCTTGGTATGTACTGGAAGCTTATCACCCATATGATCAATAGGAATTATTTTAATCTCTCTGTCACTAATATTTCAGCTTTTATGAGAGATGAAATGTATACTTTTGATCTGTTGATACTAATCAAAGCTTGTTGACCCACCGTGAACTTCTCATGCCCCCATGCCGACTCTTGTAGCCAGCCAGACTGGGATCTCTGTTTGAAGCTTCCAGAAGGGTCCAACTTTTGCTTATTCTGATTGGGAACTCTTATTAGTGTCTAGCTGTCAACTGGACTTTAGCTCGCTTGGTCCTATTTACATACTAATGAAATGACATATGGCATGGCTGACATTGCATACTAGATATGTAATAACACAGACTTAAACTACATCCACAATTATACTATTTCTATAAATCACATCACATCTTGCTAAGGCAAACTATCTTACACTTTACATTTATGTTGCACTGCCTATCAGCGCCACCTCATCAGTGCCTCCTATCGGTGCCACCTCATCAGTGCATTCCATCAGTGCCCATCAGTGTAGCCTATTAGTGCCCATCAGTGCAGCCCATCAGTGTAGCCTATCAGTGCCCATCAGCGCTGCCTGTCAGTGCCCATCAGTGCTGCCTATCAGTGCCACCCATCAGTGCCACCTCATCACTGCCGCCTATCAGTGCCACCTCATCAGTGCAGCCCATCAGTGCCCTACAGTGCAGCCTATCAGTGCCGCCTATCAATCCCCATCATTGCAGCCTTATCAGTGCCTATTAGCGCAGCCTCATCAGTGCCACCTCATCAGTGCAGCCCATCAATGATTATCAGTGCCGCCTATTAGTACCATCTCATTAATGCCCATCAGTGCTGCCTATTAGTGCCGCCTATTAGTGCCCATCGGCACACATCAGTGAAGGAGGAAAATTACTTATTTGCAAAATCTTATAACAAACCAAAAAAAATGTTTTTTTGTTTTTTTTTATAACTTTTGCAGTCTTTTTTTGATTGGCACCAGGCTTAAGCAATTCTTATTGCCCGATGCCCCAGACATGCAGTTCTGGGAGCTGGGCAGCTGATTTAAAAAAACTGGCTCCTAACTTTTTTAGCTGGCTCCTAGATTCTAAGCAAATTTGTCAAGCCCTGGGCTAAGTTCATATTTTTACAGTGACATTTGGTTTATTAATCTAAGCATATTGTAAGAGTAAAGAAAGCATTTGTTTTATTTACCCATGCCCCTTTAACCACTTCAGCCCCGCAAGGATTTCCCAGGTTAGGACCAGAGCACTTTTTGTGATTCGGCACTGCGTCGCTTTAACTGACAATTGCGCGGTCGTGCGACGTTGTACATTTTTGCATCCTTTTTTTCCCACAAATAGAGATTTCTTTTGGTGGTATTTGATCACCTCTGCGTCATTTCTGATCGCCGCTATAAACAAAAGAAGAGCGACAATTTTGAAAAACCCCAAATTTCTTACTTTTTGCTAAAATACAAATCCAAAAAAAAATATAAAAAAACATTTTTTTTTCATCGGTTTTGGCCGATTTATATTCTTCCTCATATTTTTGGTTAAAAAAAAATCAGCGTTTATTGATTGGTTTGCGCAAAAGTGGCCGCGTTTACGGATGATGAGAATTAATTTCTGGGGTTTTTATTATTTTTTAATTTTTTACTAGTAATGGCGGCAATCTGTGATTTTTAGCGGTACTGCGATATTGCAGTGGATATGTCGGACATTTTATACACTTTTTTGGGACCAATGACATTCATACAGCGATCAGAAATTTAAATGTCCACTGATTACTGTATAAATGTCATTGGCAGTGAAGGGGTTAACCTGCAGGGGGAGATCTAGGGGTTAACTGTGTTCCCTGGGTGTGTTCTAACTGTGGGGGGACTGGGTTACCATGGGCATAAGAGATCTAACTGATCCCATTGACAGGGATCAGTAGATCTCCCATGCCCCCACTAACAGAGCGACAGCCACAGCCAAAGAACGGGGAACCGCCAAGGTAAACGCGGCGGTTCCCCGTTCTTTGGCTGTGGCTGCTCATCGCGGCTCGCCGGCGGACATCGGGTCCGCCTGAGCCGCGGGCACACTCCTCAGGAGTACGGCGGACGCTCGCAGATCGCCGCTTTTTTACGGTGATTCGCGCTCAGCGTCCACACTGCCGCCGTAAATACACGGTAGGCGGTGTGGAAGTGGTTAAGCCTCTCCCACTGTTAGCGCAATTTGCCCACACCCACTGTTTACTACTCTCCTTGGGACACCCAAAAGTTTCCAGGTTTTTTACAATCCCATAATGTATACTACAGAAAAAAAACAAAAAACGACTGTGCCCCCCTAAATTGTGTGGTTTGACTTGAAGAAAAGGTGGCAACTCTAGCTGCCACTCCAGAAGAAAGCAGCAGCGCTTTATGAAATTACTTCAAGCCTTTAAACCTCTGTATTGTAATAGGAGGGGCGCTACCGCTACAAAAGGAGTCTAGAAGCGTGTCTTTCATAATTCACTTTTTTCCTGGCAGCATCCCTCCTGATCCACATCAGAGGTGAGGCTTGAAATCGCTTCATTCAATCCTCACCTCTGCGGCAGATTAGAAGGGGTGCAGTGGCAAAAAAAAACAGTCCAGTGAAACGGGCGTTTCAAAAGCCAGCCATGACTGCAGAATGAAGCTATTTCAAGTCTCACCTCGGCAGTGTATTGGGGGAAGGACGGAAGAAGAGCACACAGAAGCAGGCCTTATTAACCCCTTCCCACCTGGCCTATTGTAATATGATGGCTGAGGGGGACCCTGTTATCATATGACGTCCTCTGAGGATTGTGCCTTGCATGCTCCCCATGGGCCACACTCCGCCAGGATCTGTCTCCCACTGTGTCTACAGGACACAGCCGATGACAGATCACTGTACCGGCCTACTGCTGTTACCATGTGATCGCTGTGGCCGATCACAGCAGATCACATGGCAATTGTATACAATGAAAGGCTTTTATGAGCATGGCTTGCTCTCACTGCCCACCCACCTCCGACATCATCTTCCTAGTATGACAGCTGGGATCGAGGTCGTGGGCTTGATCGGTCACCCTTTCTTTACCACCACAGAATGGACGGGGAATGCCACCTATCAGTGCCACCTCATCAGTGCCGCCTGTCAGCACCCATCAGTGCCACTTGTGAGTGCCCATCAGTGCCATCTATCAGTGCCCCCTCATCAGTGCTCATCAGTGCCGCCTATCAGTGCCACATCATCAGTGCATTCCATCAGTGCCCATCAGTGCAGCCTATTAGTGCCCATCAGTGCAGCCCTTCAGTGCCCATCAGTGCAGCCTATCAGTGCCCATCCACACTGCCTGTCAGTGCCCATCAGTGCTGCCTGTCAGTGCCCATCAGTGCCGTCTGTCAGTGCCACCTCACAGTGTTCATCGGTGATGCCTATCAGTGCCCATCAGTGCAACCTCATCAGTGCAGTCCATCAGTGCCCATCTGTGCAGCCTATTAGTGTCCATCAGTGCCCTACAGTGCAGCCTATCAGTGCTACCTATCAGTGCCCATTGGTGCGGCCTCATTAGTGCCTATTGGCGCAGCCTCATCAGTGCCCATCAGTGCCACCTCATCAGTGCAGCCTAATCAGTGCCTATTAGCACAGCCTCATCAGTGCCCCCTCATCAGTGCAGCCTATCAGTGCTTATTAGCGCAACCTCATCAGTGCCCATCAGTGCCACCTTATCAGTGCCGCCGCATCAGTGCCCATCAGGCGCCTCATCAGTGCTCATCAGTGCCGCCTATTAGTAACATCTCAACAATGCCTATCAGTGCTGCCTATTAGTGCCCATTGGCACACATCAGTGAAGGAGAAAAATTACTTATTTGCAAAATCTTATAACAAACCAAAAAAAAGTTTTTCTTTTTATAGATTTTGCGGTCCTTTTTTGCTTGGCACCGGGCGTGAACAATTCTTATTGCCCGACGCCTGGACATGCAGTTCTGGAACTTGGACATCTGATTTAAAAAACAGGCCCCCCAACTTTTATAGCTGGCTCCTAGATTCTAAGCAAATTTGTCAAGCCCTGGGCTAAGTTCATGAATTGTTTTATATTGCTGGGTTTAGTAACACTTTAATTTTCCAAAAAATTGTCACAAAAAATTACTACTTCAAAAAACTCACCATTCCTCTTACTGAATATCTTGAACTGTCTACTTTCCAAAAAGGGGTAATTTGAGGGATATTTATACTGCTTTTCGAGCATCAAGAAATGACATTTTTAGATACAGTATGTATACCATAGTTTGTGGACTCTATAACTTTCCTACAGAGTAAATAATATACACTGATTTGGGTTAATTTCAAAGAAATGTAGCAGTATACATTCTGGCCTAAATTTATGAAGAAAGATTATTTATTTGCAAAATGTTATAAAGGAATTAATAAAAACACATTTTTTTCAAAATGTTCATGTCATATGGGTACAGTGTTGCATGATCACGCAATTGTCAAAGTGTGAGAGTGCTGAAAGCTGAAAATTGGCCTGGGCAGGAAGGAGGTAAAAGTGTCTGGTATTGAAGTGGTGGGGGAATTGGCACCACACAGAGTGATTAGGGTGTGCCCAGGCATACCTGGCACACCCCCTGTGCACACCTATGCGAGTGACAATTACCAAAACATTGCAATGACAATTATATATACTGTATTATTACAATCCTATGACTTATATATTTATTTATTATACTTGAACTTCTCTCTCTGAGCAGGGGGCTGTGTGGATGGAGAACTTATCCCTCGAGTTGGGGGAGGGGGAAGGGGTGCCGAACTAAGCCTTTGCCCTGGGTAAAATAATGTTTAGCTTCGCCACTCATAATATTCAGGAGTGCACACCTTCACCTCCTTCCAGTCCAGGCTATTTTTCAGCTTTCAGCGCTGTCATATTTTGAGCGACAATTACTCAGTCATAGACTGTACCCATATGACATTTTTATCTTTCACACTGAGGCCGCCCGAGCGTCAGCGGTAAAACGCTGCTAGTTTAGCTGCGCTTTACCGCTGGTATGGCATCGCTATGGTGCCACTATTCGGCACCAAAGGGGGTTAAAAAGGAGTTAAAAGTGCTGCCGCTCGACACTTCCGAGGCGGTGTTCAGATGCTACGGAAGCGCTGTTCATTGTTTTCAATGGCAGGGGTGATGAAGGAGCAGTGTATCACCGCTCACTGCACTGCCCCAAAGATGCTGCTTGCAGGACTTTTTGTAACGTCCTGCAAGCTTCCCGCCCCAGTGTGAAAACTCTCAGACTTTTGCATTGGGGTAGATTCAGGGGGATTTTTGAGGCACTTTACAGTCGCTATTTTTAGCTAAAAAACGCCTGTAAAGCGCCTCAGTGTGAAAGTGGCCTAAGACAGATAGACCTTTCTTTTTATAGAATTTATTTACCACTTTCCTTTTTTTTGCTATATAAATGAAAAAATACCAAAAATTTAAAAAAAAAAACATTTTCTTAGTTTCTGTTATAAAATTTTGCAAATAAATAATCTTTTTTTCACAAATGTAGGTGTTTAAACAAAATAATAAAGTGCAAAGTGCTCAATAAAAATGAATAAGTGTAAGTAAGTACCAATAGCGTAATCAGTTCTTTGGGGAGTATGCATTCCTTACCAGAATGTTGGATCCCAATACAGAGATCAATGTGCACCTTGCTGCTCTGCATCTAACATCCATCGCAAAAAGGGCTCAATGGTCCTAAGTGTCAGTGTTGGCAAAGATAAAAGGCAAGAAAATAGGCAAATCTCATCATGTAGTATTACCAATGGATACTAACATTTATTGAAATTACACTTACAGTGAAAATGTACAGTGCAGAATGTATCACAAGAGCCAACGACGCCACATCCACAAATGGTATGCACAATGACGTCACATGTCTGGCCCTACCCAAAGCATTTCTTCTGCTGGGATCTGATCTTGTGAAATGCAGTTTGCCGCAGGCCACACACTGGTGGACATAGCGATGGTCCAACTAAACATTCTATCGATCAAAAAACGAAAATGACGCATGAGATTGTGCTATCATTTGTGTAGCATCCTCATTGTACAGTAGGAACATTTAGATTTAGCTCCTCTGTAAGCAGAGGAGCTGAGGTTAATTGTTGTTGTGTTGGTCAGAGCTGCAAGGGTCGAATCTCTGTTCCCTCCCCCTGGCTTCTGGAACTGCTGGAGAACTCTAGAACTCAGAGGGCAGAGGAGCAGAGATTAGGCCTGGATTGTTATGGAGTCTCTTCCAATCCCTAAGTGGAATGGCCCAGAAGGTAGGGAGATAGGCCATAAATATTCTGGAGACTGGCAGCAGGGGAGCAGAGTCCAGGGTCCTGTTGCCTGGAGGGGACCGCTGTGCTGGGGGGAAAGACAGAAGAGAGCCAGTGGGAGGGAGAAGGAGTAGCTGAAGACTCACACCCTTGCAGCCTAAGCTAATTTTAACGGAAGCCATCCTGACCATCAAGATTTGGGCCTCTATAGCAGGAAGCAGCCTTTTGGACCTCAGGATTTACAAAAGACGGTCTAAGTAAATTAGTTC
>BLSH010329371.1:422476-434766 GCA_018402905.1 Glandirana rugosa
GTTTTACCCAGACTTTTCATAATTAATTGCCATCTCCGGTGTCTTTACAAGATTTTAGTAGAAGTTTGACACAGTTTTTTCATATTTATTCGGCCCTCTTGGGTATAGTGACAAGACGTATTACACACACAGTGAATGACACACAGACTTTAAATAAGTTTGCAGAACAGATGTGCACTTATTTCCGGTTTCATTTAAAGTGACACACAGACTTTAAATAAGTTTGCAGAACAGATGTGTACTTATTACCGGTTTCATTTAAAGTGACACACAGACTTTAAATAAGTTTGCAGAACAGATGTTCACTTATTCCCGATTTCATTTAAAGTGACACACACATTATGCAGAACAGTGATATGGGTTCTCCCGGCTTATTTATACTTTTTTGACACAGTTTGAAGATGATTTTAGAACATTTCTGTGGCCTCTACCGTTAATTAATACTTTTCAGACCCATTTTGAAGATGATCTCCATTTTTGCTTTTCTTAGGTTTTTATTTTTTTTTAATATTTAAAGTTATTTCCCTGTCCCCATTTCTTTGTAGGTCACTTGTCCCACCCTTACCCCCATTTCCTTCCTTTTGCAGACCTCTAGGACCTTCCAGGACTATTTTACAGCCATTTTTGTGCCTAAAAGTCCGTGTCCCCATTGATTTCAATTCGGTTCGGGGTCCGGGACAAAGTTCAGGTTCTGTCCGGACCCGAACCCGGACTTTGTCCCGAAGTTCGGCCGAACCAGCAGAATCCGGACTTCTAGAAGTTCGCTCATCTCTAGTCATCAGTGGCATAAGCAGCTCTGATGATCTCATCCTAGCCCCAGATTTCAGCAGGTATAAAATCAGCACGTGAGGCTGTGAACCCACTGGATCAGATTTAGGCGGCATACAATGTGCCGGCTCCACTTTAAAGTAGGGGGAGAGTTGAGCAGCAGGTAGCAGGGACCGCAATCATTCTTCTACAAACTGGGTTGGATTCTTCCCCTTCACTCTTATAGCAAGCCCCATTATCCGAAGGTTCTTTTTCCTACTGTGATTCTTGTCATCCTCAGCTCTGTATTCCAGAGCCCTGAGTTTGTTTGCAAGGTGCGAATGGCAGTAGTGTGCTCAACAGTGTTGTCCTCCATGTGGCTGTTCAGCACTAGTGAGTCAGAAGCAGATTTTGTCTAAATCTTACCAAATCAGTCTTATGACCAACAGACAAAACAACAAAAAATGGGTTGCACGGACCTAGTGCATTACCATAACTCAAATTTTATTAAAAATAAAAAAAACATATGGGTACTCACAAAGATGTGTTTTATACGAGCAGATCTAAAAGATACAGACAAGACCACCTACAATCCACCACACTCGACGGATGGCATGGGAATACCTTTAAACGTCCATAAATAGCTAACGTGTTTTGAGGGTTAGGCCTTCTTCTTCATAGGCTCTGAAGTCCTAAAAGGGCAGCAAGACGATTGTGCTTTGTACTTGCAAGATCAGCCAAGAGGAGAGTCTATCTCACCCCTAAGCACCACCCCTGAGACCAGGATGTTATGTTTTGAATTACACTATGTCCAACAGAACAGCATCTATCTTAGATGTCAGGGCTGCCTGGAAGGTGGTAATAGCTGCCATAACATCAGGAAAAACATGCGGCGTAGGAGCTGTCTCCTCTACAGGATCGGTTTTGGAGGCCATGTTGGAAACCCTCCCTGAAGTGCCCTCCACATGGGGTTCAGGGCTGGCTATATCCTCAATACACACAGGGAAAACAAAATTTCTTACCCCCACTAGGTCTTCCTGAGGGCTTGTAAGGCATCCAGAGCAGGTCTACCACTGATGGAGGTAGGAAGGTCCTAGCACAGGAGAAAATCAGGATCAGTCTCCAGCAGAGCTCCAGGAGAAGCATTTTTTCAGATCGCCATCATGGCTACGCCCCCCTTGACATACACTTTAAAGGCAATCCATATTAAATGTGGGCTGTCACTGCTGACCTCTTTTTGCCATCTTTTACCCTGTATGTACTGTGCATGAAAAACGTCATTATCAGTGTTCTGTTACATGATTTCCATGTAACATAAATATGCAGCTATAGTAATGTTTTTATAGTTGGTTATTACAATGCCATCTTGTGGTTCTTTTGGATATTACACCTTTCTATTGTATTTTCTAAGTGTGTACCTCCCATCCTCTGTGAGCTAACTTCCTCTTCCTAGTTCACTCTACTTTGTAACTTCCTGTTCCTGGTGCACTCTGCTATACTACTTCCTCTTCCTGTGTCCTCTCTCTCATGAGGTAAAGAATATGGCCACATGTTAGAAGGCCTCACTCAATCTACTCGCATCCTAGGACACATTACTATGTTTTGACCTGCAGTTACCATCTTTCGACCATCTGTCACATTTGTTGTATGCTGTACCTGCTATTCCAATGAATAAACGCTCATGGAAGAAATCGGTAATTGGTGAGTCACTATCTGATAAGAACTGTCTGCGGTGATCATAACTGTTATACAGGCCAGGCATAGAGGTCTCAACAAGGGATAAGTCGCCATTACAACAGTTAGGAGTCAGAATAATCAGTTATATGTAGATTTGAACATTGTGCATCCTAAAAAAGGGATAACGGCGTACAGGTTGGGCTTCTTACATTGTATGTTCATAAAGACAGACTTGGGACAGACTCGTCTGTTCAAAAAAACATTGCACTCAGCCATTAGAACTTTTTCTAAAATGTAAAAAAAAAAAAAAAATATGCATGCTATATGAATGGGAACATATAGTGGAAGTTCTTCAAATGTGACCGCAAAAGTAGAAATGTGCTTTAAAGCCACTGAGAGTCATCTCTGGTTACTAATCTATAAATCTCAAAATTTAGTACATGAGCGAAAAGCGCAAGCCTGTAAAATTTTAAAGTCATATAAAAATGACTTTATGGCAAACACTGTAATACTAGTTCCAAATATTTATTTGCTGAAAATATCTAAATATTCCTTTTAAGTTCATGCTATGGCTTATCTCTGTATAAACAAGGAGCTGATAACAGGATTCCAAATACCATATCCCCTATCTGTTTTTTACTTATAACATGTGACCATTTGGAAAAGTTTATCCTCTGCTGCTCTTTATTACTGAACCATGAAACATTTCTAGAGCTGTCAAATGCATTCAGACTCAAGGGAAAGGGATAAAAGAAAGAGAGCCTCTTATGAAACATCTAATACAAGAAGTAGTAAAACATATATAAACACCATATTATTTGTGTGAAGCAGTACCAGTTCAGGAAGCCTGTGATTAATTTAGTCTTACTGAGGCAGATAAATCCTGGGGTGCTGCAGTAATCATCTCTAATGACGATTTTACCATTGCATGCCAAGGCCTAACGGATGCACAATAATAATGATTCTCCATGGTGTAGTTTTCATACATATGATCAAAAATTATTTTTCAGTATTTTTTTACCCTGAAGGAAACCTGTCATGAAATACATTGATGAAAATACTAGTTGCATGGCTATTTGTAGCTTTAATCCTTTAGTTGCTAATCTGTAACAAGCACACAGATCATGAAAGTCAGAATTTCTTATATGCAAACTTGTTCCAATAACTTGAAAAGAAAACACACTGAAGCAATTGGATCAGCATGACAATTAGGGAAGCAAAAGTTTAAAAAGTAAAGGACAATAATGGCAGTTTCAATGCTTTTTGAGTACAGGATTACAAAAAAACTTTAATGCACTCCAGTGAGCACCTGCTTCATGTTAATTTTTATAATGTACAATTTAATATTTTTTTTATATAACTTCCTAATTTGTACAATTGCTATGCCATTTTCCCTTATTATGATACATGCATAGATTTGTATATTTTCACTTTTAAAGTGGGAGTAAACTCCCTTGGTTGATTTTTACCTATAGATAAGCCTATAATAATGTGCACTTTTTAGGAGATATTTACTTTAGACCCAGCCAGTGATGTCACCAGCGCATGCAGGAGTCACTGTTTACGGCACAGGGCTCTGAAGAAATGGCACGGGTATGCCGTTGCTTCAGAGCCCTGTGCTGTAAACAGTGACTCTCGCGCACGTGCGCAGGAGTGACATCATTGCGGCTTGGCCATTCATACCGCCAAAGCCTGCGAACCTGGAAGTAAGATGGGTGAAGGTGGAAGAGCCTACAGCAGTGACAGTGCGTCCTTGGAAGGGTTCGTTTTAAGGTAAGTCTGTCATAATATGCTAGTATGTGGTGTATACTATGACTTAAAAGAGAAGTCCAGCCAAAGCTTGTTTGGCTGGGCTTCTCCTATGGATCACAGTACAGTTCGTTTTGCACTCCTGTGACCCATTCTCTGCAGACGTCACAGATGTCAGTCCAGGCACCGCGTCATCCTGACCACGTAGTCTGGATCCACCAGGTGCCTGGACTGACACCCGTCTCAGCCTCTCAGCGAACCACTGAGAGCCTGAGACGACTGCTGAGATGGCAGCTCCTCCCCTCCACAGCCCAGTGCTCCAGTGAGTGCGGAGGGGGCAGAGCAGAGAGCTGTGACTGACAGTCTGCAGCTCTCTGCTCAGGGAGCTCTGAACACTGAGCCATCAGCGGTGTTCGATCATTTGGTTCTCAGTGTATAGGCACCGGGGGACAGATGCAGCATCCACCGAGGTAAGTATTAATCACCAAAAAAAAAAAAGCTTTACTTTTCTTTTAAACGCCTTTAGCCTTTAGCCTTAAGCCTTTCTGTTTTCACTACAATTAGGGCTCATTTACACTTGCATTGCTCTGTGGAAAGTGATCTGCGATGGATTGCTCTTCAAAGAGCGATGAAGGCATGGCCGACAGGCATTTAGATACTTTAATACTGCATTGCAACTGCAAGCCTAGTGTTTGGTTCTCAGTTGCAACACGGTCTAGTTGACTTGAATATGACATGTTCAGTGCCCATACTTTTATGCCACACAGCAAAGCATTGTGGCTGTGACATGTGTGCTTCAACTTCTGGCTGCCTTTGCAGCATAAGGGGGGCTGCAAAAACATGGCCTAACTTACTTTCTGATGCACAGCTGCTAACTGCACATATTTCAATAAGAGAAACAGTAAAGCATATACATTGTGCAGCAAGGCACAGGAAGCAGAGCCTGTATATATACTCAGCAAATATGTTTGCCCTCATGCACATACAGAGTTACAATACAAAGTAACTCATGTTTATTATTTTCATTACCATTTATTGAAAACCAAATCTTGTGGACATCTACCTAAGAAGGAATGTCCCCAAACTTCCTGTGTCTCTCAAACTACAAAAAAAGCTGAGTTTAGGTACAAAGGTAATCAACAAATATGCTGAGGCTGAACTCCAGGACAAGCAAATATTGTCTAAATACAAGGGGCATGTGTATTCTTCTTCGAATCTTGGTGTGCATTGTGTACTTCTTCCAAATCTCTACAGTAATCCAGTGTTAAAACTTTACCCCCCCCCATCTCCCAACACAGACTTCAGATACTAGGACCCAGGGTGGATTTAATTTCAATCATCATTTTTAAAGAGAAACTGTCATCTCTGCCATCCTCTGACCTGCTGTTGACTCACCGACAGTCCCATTCACTTTAATGGGACGACCGGTGATGCGGCAATGACACAACAAGAAGAGGGACGTGGCGGCAGCAGGGGAGTGGATGCCCGCTAACAGGCGCTGCCTTGATGGATCTGAAATGACAGGTGCTCTTTAAATGTAAGGGCTTATTCTTGCTGGTAGTGCGAAAATGTGCGAATATAATCTCCATTTGCAGAGCTTGGATACATAGAATGAGTACCAAAAATGTAAATATTGCAGAATATACAGCCTCATGCTACATAACTAAGTTCTATTTCATGCTGAATAAACTCAATTATTAATGTATCTTAAATAGAAAACTATCTTTAGATAGATTTTTACACCAAAAGCATTTTATTAAAATAAATTTGATAAAAATCAAAACAAATCCAATTTAAATTTAAAAAAAAAATCAGATTTAAAAAAAAAAAAATCATTGATTTTTATCCACCCTGCCAAGACCTCAGCATTTGAATATCTCCTTCCTCTTAGGCTCCTCCTCATTTTCTGTCTCTAGCCTAGGGGTAGCTTTCCTCTGAAATATTATATGCAGCTGGGGGAAAGATGTTGGGTATCGCTGCCCTGGGGACCCAGGATGCCCCTGCAGGAGATGTGGCCAAGTGCCCTGGGTGCCTCCTAAATTTAAATCTAGTTAGCTGGTAGCACAAAAAACATACTTAGGAGCCCCTTATCTTAACGGGTGGAAACTTCTGGCAGGTAGGAAGCAGGAGCCGGCGTCGGAGTTAGGAGTTCCTGGAGAAGCTCTGCACAGAGGTTTCCTCTTGCTGTGCACGCCTGCAAAGTGCGTAATCAGTTGCTAGGATGCCGAAGGTCCTAGCAACCAATGGCTGCAAAAGAAGATTAAAGGGAGAGAAGTGGAGATTGCAGGCATGACCTGCTGACAGGAATCCTTACTGGGAGCAAGCAGTTTGTGAGGATAACCCCACTGAGTCGAGCTCTGTGCCAGAACTTGTTCCAGCACTGGGCTCTGGGACTCCAGCCTAGATCAGCAGAGCATTGGGAGTTACTTGAAGTCTGACAGTCCTTTGGAATCTGGGACAGTTGAGAGATATGCTTCTGTAGTTTCCCGCATGCAGCTTTTATTGGGTGGAGCTGCTGGGCCCCTCCCAAAGCTCTGCTCTTTGCACAGGCTATGTGCAGCATAATAATGATGTTACCACCACTTTTACAAGGTAATAACTGGATTGCAAAGACATTTAGTGCACACAAAGTGGACTTATATCCTTTGCAATAATTGAGAATTCAATTATTAAATTAAAGTTCTGCTTTATCTTAGTTATCTTTGGTTTTCCTTTAGTTTCAATAGTTACATTTGTAACTAAAATCCTTTGTTTTACCTATTGTAGTTCTTGTAAATTTACATTTTTAGCTGCACAATGTATAGAACAAATGATAAACAGCGCTGGCTTGCCCCTATTACCCTTATACATAACCCTCTAAAATGATTAATAAATAATTGCATGTAAACATTCCATTATAAAGTTCTCACAGTGAAACAAAAGTGCTGTAATATGTGCAATTCTCTAAATATTGTGCAAAAAAAAATCTTTGCACAATATTTAGAAAATTGCACATATCACAGCACTTTACATGCAATTATTTATTAATCATTTTAGAGGGCTATGTATAAGGGTAATAGGGGCAAGTCAGCGCTGTTTATCATTTATTCTATACGTCTGGTTCTCTGTTCCAGGGAACGTTCATACAGCAGCAGGCCATCATTTTCAATTTAGTTTAAACCACATATGCCAATATAATCACATTCTCTATTTTTTGGAGCGAGTGCACGCGTATATCATTTAACTAGTTGCACAATGTGCTTTATTTCACAACTACATTGTGAGAGTTCATATTCCTACATGGCTGTATCACCTTCAGGAAGAGGGTATTCATTTTAAAATGGTTTTATAATAAACCTGAGGGGTTTCCTAAAATCTTTATGTTCTCTTTTTCCCCCATGGCATCCTAGTCTGTGAGTATGTACACACGCAAAAAAAAAAGGTTTCTACTAGTGCCTCTAATACAAGAAAAGGGCAGTGTCTCTAGATCAACCAGGTTGGGGGGGGGTCACCACCGAACCCAAACGTTCCAGATCCCTAGGGTCCTCACATCCCCACATAGGTCCTGCTGCTTGTTACTGTAATTGACCCAGCAACACTCTTCCTTTGAAATCCCTCCAATGTAGGGACTTAGGGAGAGATTGAGAGGCAGGGTCCTGCTATGCCAATAAATCCTAATGCCCATCACTGTAATGAATACAGTGGCAAGTAGCAGGAGTTATGCGTGACAAAACAATCTAATATGTGGTACTGTTATGGAGTCTGGTGGTGTGTTCAAGTGGTAGGGTGCCTGTCCATGAGATATTTGCTTAGGCTCACTAATTTCTTAAAACGTCCCTAGTTCCTACGTGTGTGGGAGTCAGTCAGGAGTATAATATTAGATTTAAAGATTTTATTCAGGGCTAGTAGAATTGTGAGGCAGCATTATGGCATGATGACAGTGGGTATCTTTTTTTATAGAAAACTTATGTGTGTAAATTCAAGTCAGTGGAATAATAGGCAGTGGGTGTGAAACTGTCATTTTTAAAATAACTAATTTTGCTATAGAGTTGACAATAAAGAAAAAAGAAAAAGGAAAAAATATTGGTGGTTTACAGGTGTGGCATGACTTCCATTAGCTCAAGTGGAATCTGTTGTTTTGCTGTAGGCTCTTGATTGGTGGACTTTGGCTTTCTACACAATTCAGACAACATTCTACCTCTATTAGCCAGTTCTGTTTTTGTTGTAATAATAAGTATATAATATAGTTAGTGAAAAAACAATTAATTCTATACAAAGGGTTGCCATCCAAGGACTTCTCTTTTGCCGAGATAATCCATCCACCTCACAGGTGTGGCATATCAAGATGCTGATTAGACAGCATGTTTATTGCACAGGTGTGCCTTAGGCTGCCACAATAAAAGGCCTCTCTAAAATGTGCAGTTTTACCACACAGCACAATGCCACAGATGTTGCAAGTTTTGAGGGAGTGTGCAGTTGGCATGCTGACTGCAGGAATGTTCACCAGAGCTGTTGCCTTTGAATTGAATGTTAATTTCTCTACCATAAGCCATCTCCAAAGACGTTTCAGAGAATTTGGCAGTACATCCAACCGGCCTCACAACTGCAGACCACGTGTAACCACACCAGCCCAGGACCTGCACATCCAGCATCTTCACCTCCAAGATCATCTGAGACCAGCCACCCGGACAGCTGCTGCAACAATCGGTTTGCATAACCAAAGAATTTCAGAACAAACTGTCAGAAACCATCTCAGGAGATATTCACCTTGCATGCAGGCGCTGATGTCAGTGACGCATGTGCTCTGAAGGACCAGTGGATGGTGCTGGACCTTGCCCGAATGGTGTGACGTCATTGCGGCTCTGGCTACTCACAGAGCTGGAGCCGCAAACCCGGGAGAAATGCAGAGGGAACATGTCAGCTCCCTCAGCGGTGACCTGGAGGCTGTGAGGGTGCTTCGTTTGGGTCAGGGTTTACTGCAGGTCAGGCTGAATGACTCACAGAGGGAGGTCTCAGGTGCCTCCCCCTGGTTCTGTAAGTTGTGAGAAACTTCTAGAAGTTAGTGGGGGGAGGCCAGGAGGGTTTATCTGCATACTTGAGGGAGCTTAGCCAATCCCTAGGCAGATCCCTTAACTATGGGAGAGCCATGCCAGCAGGGGAGTCAGGTGGAAGATGGAGTGCTGAAGAGACAGTGGTGGCCTTGGAGGGGGTCCCCTGTGTCTGGGGGGGGGGGCTCTGCCTCTGGTTTGCTTGGGAAGAGCAGCAGTGTGGTTTCAAAGGAATCTTGGCTAAGGTGCAGCAGTGAGCAAGGACAGTGTACATCAGCACACTCAGTGATTCGCAAGGGGAGAGACTGCCACATGTAGCAAGCAGGCCCAGACTGGCCATAGGGCACACCCGGTGGGCCGGGGCCTCTGGGCTGCATGCTCCTAAGAAGACTGGTCTGAGGCTGTTGGTGACCAGGCCACACAGAAGGAGATAATCGGCGACCACGGCCCGAACAGGGTGGCCGCCGCACACCTTCCGCTATGTGACCGTGCCTGAAGCAGGGCTGGCGCCAGAAAACTAGGACGCGCAGAAGAAGGCCAGTGTGAAGCACATGCTGGGGACAGACACCTCCCGGACCTGCACTCAAGGAACAAGGGAGGCCTCTCTCTTAACACTTGCCAGCACATGGTGACAGCTGCATAGGGAGGAAGGTGAGTGCACTGTGAACTGATCCGGTGTGTGTTACAGCTAAAGTCCCGCTCTGTAGCAGCGGGAAAATGGGGTGGATTCGGGCTGTCTCTTTGCTGGATATTGGGACTGTCTCTTTGCTGGATACTGGGGCTGTCTCTTTGCTGGATACTGGGGCTGACTCTTTGCTGGATATTGGGGCTGTCTCTTTGTTGGATACTTGGGCTGTCTCTTTGCTGGATATTGGGGCTGTCTATTTGCTGGATACTGGGGCAGTCTCTTTGCTGGATACTGGGGCTGTCTCTTTGCTGGATACTGGGGCTGTCTCTTTGTTGGATATTGGGGCTGTCTTTTTGCTGGATACGGGGACAGTCTCTTTGCTGGATACTGGAGCTGCCTCTTTGCTGGATGCTGGGGCAGTCTCTTTGCTGGATACTGGGGCTGTCTCTTTGCTGGATATTGGGGCTGTCTCTTTTCTGGATACTGGGGCTGTTTCTTTGCTGGGTACTGGGACTATCTCTTTGCTGGATATTGGGGCTGTCTCTTTGCTGGATATTGGGGCTGTCTCTTTGCTGGTCTGAGACTGTCTCTTTGATGGTATGAGGCTATCTCTTTGATGGTCTGGGGCCATCTCTCTGCTGGTCTAGGGCCATCTTTGCTGGTCTGGGGCCGTCTCTTTGCTGGTCTGGGGCTGTCTCTTTGCTGGTCTGGGGCCGTCTCTTTGCTGGTCTGGAGCTGTCAATTTGCAGGTCTGGAGCTGTCAATTTGTAGGTCTGAGGTTGTCTCTTTGCTGGTCTGAGGCTGTCTCTTTGCTGGTCTGAGGCTGTCTCTTTGCTAGTATGAGGTTGTTTCTTTGCTGGTCTGAGGCTGTCTTTTTGCAGGTCTGAGGTTGTCTCTTTGCTGGTCTGAGGCTATCTCTTTGCTGGTCTGAGGTTGTCTCTCTGCTGGTCTGAGGCTGTCTCTTTGCTGGTCTGAGGCTGTCTCTTTGTTGGTCTGAGGCTGTCTCTTTGCTGGTCTGAGGCTGTCTCTTCGTTGGTCTGGGGATGTCTCTTTGCTGGTCTGGGAATTACTTTTTGCTGATCTGGGCTGTCTCTTTGCTGGACTGGGGCTGTCTCTTTGCAGGGTGAGGATGTCTCTTTACTGGATAGAAATGTCCCTCAGAATATCCCGTCACCGATCAACTCTGCGAACGTCACTCCCCCCCCCCCCCATCTCTGCTCCCCCTTCCCAAGGGATCGGCTGCCCAGTTTAAAATGCACAGGCCTATTTTTCGTCCCAGTCTGGGCCTGGTAGCAAGACAGTGTTGTTCTTTACCTTTCCTTTCCCTTGCCTGGCAGTTGGTAGAGCTGGGATCAGTGTCTACAGTGGAGTTGAAGATACTCCTGTATGTAGCCTACAAAATATTGTGCTACTTACTAAGAGACTGGGAGTCTCTTTTGCATTTTTTGATTATCAGACTGTCAGTGTCCAGGACAGTTCAGGATCGTGTACATAGTGAGGAAGTTGCCCCTGTTTATTGTTGCAGTCAAGCTGGGCATCCCATAATTCCTATGTCCCATCCAAGGTATTACCCCTAATAAACAACAAAAAACCAAGCTCAAAGATTTTTCCTTGTGTCTGGATGGAAGTGGAAAATGCTTGTTGCCTGGCTGTGCAGGAGTGGGGGGAAAAGTAATCTGCAGCCCCTGCGGAGGCATGCTACACTATGTAGATTGATTTCTTGCCCACACATAAGCTTCAGTAATATGACTGTAATGCATTGAGAGCCTGCATATAACAAAGGTTATATTCCAAGACCATTCTGATGAATTCTTTAGAGCACTGAAAATGTTTGGTTCCCTTAATGGTCCTAAAACATTATGAGAGAGAAAACCACACATTCTTCAGAGGAAATCCAGTGCCAAGACTCACAAAGTAATCTTCATGTGCTTACGCCTATTAAGCCAAAACTCTGAATTTTCACTACGTGGCACATTTATGGGCTATTTTTAGGTAATCATGTTCAATAGCATTTATTTCAGTTCAGATCATTTTAACTTTCTACAATAACATTCAACTGTTCAATGTACATTTTATTAACTAATAATAATAATGATTTTATATTTCGCACAGAACTGGCCTTAGGATCCACGGTGCAAAATTTAGTATGGTGCCAACCCTACTAAATACATAAAAAAACAATAGTCTGCCTAGTCTACTCCTAGATTGTAAGCTCTAACGAGCAGGGCCCTCTGATTCCTCCTGTATTGTATTCTATTGTAACTGTACTGTCTGCCCTCATATTGTAAAGCGCTGCGCAAACTGTTGGCCCTATATAAATCCTGCATAATTAACCACTTCAGCCCCGGAAGGATTTCCAGCTTTAGGACCGGAGCCCTTTTTGAGATTTGGCGCTGCGTCGCTTTAACTGACAATTGCGCGGTCGTGCGACGTTGTACCCAAACGAAATTTGCGTCCTTTTT
>BLSH010329371.1:438139-452507 GCA_018402905.1 Glandirana rugosa
ACATGTTCCTAAAAGTATTGAAATCATTGGAGAAGTAAAAGCTGTACTTTAATCGTACACTTTTTTTTGTCTACTAGTAAGTAGACTTTTAGAGTAACACACATGGTCCGTATTCTTCGTCCTGGTGGATTCTATAAGGGGTGGGGCTTATTAGAAGTAGGAGGGGTCAAAAGGAAGGGCGGGGCCTGCCGCCCCCCCCCCCATCCAAAAACTTCACCAGCCGCCACTGATAATAAGAGTCTCTTTGTAAACATTGCCTGTGAATTTGACATCCCTTCCTTATAAAGGCAGCTGAGGGAATACTGCCTTTTTAAAAAGTACTTCTTCAATCTGTAGATATGAGGCTTTGTCAGTGAATGCCATGTGGGCCATCCTGCTTCTTATGCCTGGTACACACAATGAGATTTTCAGATGAATGATCATCTGTTTTTTTTCACATGCTAATTTCATGTCGAAAATGAAGAGGTTACTAAAGTTATGAAAATCCTTGTACAACAGAATAAAAATTTGAAAGTCTTGTATCTGTATTGTATTTTTGGACAAAAACTGCACTGATTAACCACTTCAGCCCCGGAAGGATTTCCCACATTAGGACCAGAGCACTTTTTGGGATTTGGCACTGCGCCGCTTTAACTGACAATTGCGCGGTCGTCCGACATACCGAAACGAAATTGACGTGCTTTTTTTCCCCCACAAATAGAGCTTTCTTTTGGTGGTATTTTATCACCTCTGCGTCACTTCTGATCACCACTATAAACAATAAAATAGCGACAATTATGAAAAAAACTATATTTTTTTACTTTTTGCTATAATAAATGTCCAAAAAAAATATAAAAAAAATAATTTATTCATCAGTTCTTTTATTTGTATCTGTACATATTTGTGGTAACAAAAAAATCGCAATTGGCGTTTCTTGATTGGTTTGTGCAAAAGTTGCTGCGTTTACAAACCATGAGAATTCATTTATGTCATTTTTACAATTTTTTTTTTTGTACTAGTAATGGCAGTGTTCTGCGATTTTTATCAGGACTGCGATACTGCGGTGGACATGTCTGACATTTTTGACACTTTTTTGGGACCACTGACATTTATACAGTGATCAGAGCTAAATTACTGTATAAATGTCATAGGCAGGGAAGGGGTTAACCTGCAGGGGTGATCTAGGGGTTAACTGTGTTCCCTCACTGTGTTCTAACTGTATGGGAGTACAGGGATCAATAGATCAATAGATCTGTCATGTCCCCCCTCACAGAGCGGGGAACCGCCGTGTTTATGTCAGCGGTTCCCCGTTCTGGCTCTCTCACAGGTGATCGCGGGTCGCCGGTAGACATGGAGTCCGCGGCAGGCACGCGCATGCCCGCTACTTGCGCATGCGCCGATCGCCGTTTATAAACGGCAATTTGCAGGAACGTGCCACTTTGCTGCCATATATGTACTATACACAGTCGGCAAGTGGTTAAACGAAAATCGTACGATCTGGTATCGTACGAGAACAATTTTCATGCTTGTCCCATTGAATACATTGAATATTAGTGGATGACCTGTCTTGATCGCCTCTCAACAGCTGTGTACTAATGATCAGATTATCGTATGATCGATTCAGATGCGGTATTTTTCGTACGATTTTCTGATCGTGTGTACGGGCCATTAGCTGACCTTCAGGTGGCAAAGTGGCCTAAATGTAGAAAGTGAACAGAGGAGAAGGCTGAGCAAGCAGGATTTTCTGATGAAAATAAGGGGGCTTTATTAAAAGTTCTTAGTACTATTGTATAAGTAGCAGAAACCTGTGTAAGGCCATATGTCATACCAATCTTAGGCTGCCATTTACCCATCAAGCTCATTCACTTCTACTGAACATTTTTACTTCTATATGCTCAATACACTGTTTAATTGGGCAACTGTGTGGCAAATGAGGTTTAATGTTGATAAATGTAAAGTTATGCACTTGGGGCCTAAGAATATGCATGCATCACACATACTAGGGGGGGGTACAACTTGGGGAATCCATAGTGGAGAAGGATCTGGGGGTTTTGGCAGATCATTAGCTTAATAATGGCATGCAATGCCAAGCAAATGCCATTCCTGAGCAAAATCCTTTCTTGTATTAAGAGAGGTATGGACGCCAGAGAGAGAGATATCACTTTACCCCTGTACAAATTATTAGTAATACCTCATCTGGAATATGCAGTTCAGTTTTGGGCACCAGTTCTCAAAAAGGATAACGGGGAACTGAAACAAGTATAGAAAAGGGCAACCAAACTGATAAGAGGCATGGAGGAACTCAGTTATGAAGAAAGATTAGAGGAACATGATCAGCATGCATAAATACATAAACAGGCATGTCCAAATTTCGGCCCACGGGCCAATTGTGGCCCGTGTTCTAGTGTTATATGGCCACACGGGTTCTGTGGCAAAATCTGTGTGTTGTGGCCCCCGAGCACTTGGACCCCTGGGATCGCGGGACTGTATGTCCTCAGTCGGCGTTCTTTCTGACGTTGCGGGATTTGGTGCGTTTGTTCTCCGTGCGTTTGGTCTCCTTGCGGCGCCTGCGCTGTGTCTCCACCACACACAGATACAAGGGCGCAGAACATGTGCGACTTGCAGAGCTGTTTGGCTTGCTGCAGCTGGGTTCCTTTTTTATAAAGCCCAGTGTGCATGGAGCCTAAGAGCTGTGAAAATGTGGAATAGACTCCAGATTAGATTGCTTTAGAAAAGGCCTGGATTCTTTGTAAATAATATAACTGGGTACGAACATTTTTAGGTAAAGTTGATCCAGGGAGAATCCTATTGCCTCTCGGGGGATCAGGAAGGAATTTTTTCCCCCTGCTTCAGCAAATTGGATCCATGCTTTGCTGGGGTTTTTCTCCTTCCTCTGGATCAACTGTGGATGAAGGATTGTGTATATGGGATTGTATGATTTATGTTTTTTATTGATTTATTTATTTTTATTGGTTAAACTAAATGGACTTGTGTCTTTTTTTTAACCTGTGTAACTATATATGTAACTATGCTCTTTTAAGGTAAAAATGTGGAATTGAAGCCTTCATTATCTATACATTTCATGAATATGTAAGAGACCTTAAAGGCATGTTCCACATTTTGCAAAAATGTAATAAATGCTCCCACATTCATTAAAAAATGTGTTTTTATTAAATATTTTCATTGAAGCCTGCAGTGCATTGCATCTGTGATCAGCGCATCATGCCTTTTGCATTGTTTACACCCAGCCTCATGTCCTTACAGAGGTATAAATGTACGATGATGGGACTGTTAGGAAGTAAACAATGTACTTCAATTGTGATTACATCACTGCACTTGTGCTCCATTGAAATCGGAGTACCTCTGCCACAGTGGAGCTACAGACAGTTACGTCAAAAGAAAGAAGAATGCTGCGGAGAGAAGAATCCCATGCTTCTGGTAAATGGAGAGGGGTACGGTTTGAGTGTGGGGGGTTAGGGAATGTGACCATATTTCATGTTACACCAAACATATGGACATATGCAGCCATGGCACACTGCACAGCCCTATATGGCAGAGCAGGAGGCATGATTTTCTTCTCTGCTGCAGTTAAGTAAGAGTTACAGACTTTGTCCCTTGTCCAGCCTGAGACTGGAAGGTGAAAGGAGAATCAGCAGACTGATGAACTCATCTCTCTCTTTCCCTGCTCTCTCCTCTTGTCAGTATAGTCATTGTTAGCACTGTATAAGTATTGCTGCACAACCAACAGGGCCATTGTGCTGCTTTTTCTTCCAAGTTTAAGCTCTGCTGTACAGGGGATTGCAAGAGGCTGATACCAAGTCAAATTCAGGTGATTACACTGCTTGCATAAAAAAAAAACACTTCAGGCTGGATTCACTCCATAGCGGAGCGAATTCCATCTTGTTTGCCTGTGAGAAGGACTAGAGCTGCTCTTCAGCGGCTCCTGTCCGTTCTCACAGTGCAGCAGCTGCCCGGGGAGGGAGGTGCAGCGAGCAGGGGGAAAGATCCCCATTCAGTTTGGAGCACATCTGTGTGTCAGATGCATTCCCATTGAACATAATGGGCTGGAAATTCGCACCGCACTGCACAGAAAACGTATGAACTGGACACATTGAAAACAATGTGTTTTCAAGTGTCCTGCGCATTGGATGCGGTGTAGGCCGCCTCCAATTTGCATAGGTGTGAACCCAGTCAAATTCTAAATTAGGCTGCATTCACACCTATGCATTTTTAGTGTCTATTGCAATTTGCAGATTTGCAGATTTGCACTTCAGTCCATTTAACGTGGTTTCCTATAGAACACGTTCTGCAGTGCAAATCTGCAAAATGCAAAGAGCACTAAAATGCATAGGTGTGAATCCAGCCTAAGGCTAAATCTACTACCACCCCCATTCTAAAGCCTTGTACACACGGGACGACGATCGCACGTACGACCGTGTTGAATCGTATGTTGGCTGTTGTATGCAGCATACTGACTGCACTACATGATCGTACGTCCGGTGAAAGAACGTTCAGGTGCATGTAATTAGCATCCAGCCATTCCTGACTTCTGAGCATGCGTGTTTTGCACAATACAACTTGTTGTACCAACTGCTCTGTACACACAATACAACAGTCGTATGAGAGCTTGTTGGTACGACCAAGTTTTCTAGTCTGCTCATACAACTCCCTTGTACGACCGTCATATGTTCCACTGTTCAAATCGCGCATACGAACGATCGATATAGCATACAACGGTCGTGAGTACGACCTGTTGAATGCGATCGTCGTCCCGTGTGTACGGGGCATTAGTCTAATCTCCCAACCCTGTAAAAGAAAATATGCTTATACTTACCTATTCTGAAGCTGCTGCGGTCTGGACACATGATTAGATCCCAGCACCGGCTTCAGTATAGAGGATAGCCAACAACAGAAGCCCCATAGTAAGCCTACGGGTGAAGTCATTGCCCAGGCTCTGCAGTCATTGTTGCTGCCTCTTGAAGCCGGTGCTGGATCATGTGTCAGGACAAAGCAGCTTTAGAATAGGTAAGTATAGGCATCTTTTCTTTAACAAGGTAGATAGAATAGCCTTAGAATGGGAGTGGGAGTAGATTTAACCTTAGTTAGAATATAACTGGAATTCCACTTTAGTGATATATTAATAAATACTGTGCATAACTGCATTCATTTGTGTAGAGGATTTTTCACTGTAGTTTACCTTTAAATTACACTATATTGTCAAAAGTATTGGGACGCCTGCCTTTACATGCACGTGAACTTTAACCGCTTGCCGACGGCTGATCGGCAATTGACGGCGACAATGTGGCTCTGTAACGCGAATCGCCGTCATACGCGATGCCCCCCCCGGAACGAATGAGCGGAGGTCCGTGTATGTAAACACGGACCTCCGCTCTGTGTGAGGGGGAAGGGAAGTGATCACAGCCTTCCTGTAAGTGAAGGCTGTGAACACTTCCTTTCCCCAGCTAGGCAAGTCCCCCCACAGTAAGAACACGCCCAGGGAACACAGTTAACCCTTAGAGCGCCCCCTGCAGGTTAACCCCTTCACTGCCAATGGCATTTACACAGTAATCAGTGCATTTTTATAGCACTGATCGCTGTATAAATGCCAATGGTCCCAAAAAAGTGTCAAAACATTCCGACATGTCCGCCCCAATATCGCAGTACCGCAAAAAAATCGCAGATCGCCGCCATTTTTAGTAAAAAATAAAAAAAAAATAAAAACCCCAAAAATTAATTCTCATCATCCGTAAATGCGACCACTTTTGCGCAAACCAATCAATAAACGCCGATTGCGATTTTTTTTATCGCAAATATGAGGAAGAATATAAATCGGCCAAAAACGGTGAAAAAAAATGTTTTTTTATATTTTTTTTTTGGATTTGTATTTTAGCAAAAAGTAAGAAATTTGGGTTTTTTTGCAAAATTGTCGCTCTTCTTTTGTTTATAGCGGCGATCAGAAATGACGCAGAGGTGATCAAATACCACCAAAAGAAAGCTCTGTTTGTGGGAAAAAAAGGACGCAAATTTAGTTTGGGTGCAACGTCGCACGACCGCGCAATTGTCAGTTAAAGCGACGCAGCGCCGAATCGCAAAAAGGGCTCCGGTCCTAAAGCTGGAAATCCTTCCGGGGCTGAAGTGGTTAATGACACCCAGTCTTAGTCCATAGGGTTCAATATTGAGTTGGCCCACCCTTTACAGTTATACCAGCTTCAACTCTTCTGGGAAGGCTGTCCACAAGGTTTAGGAGTGTGTCTATGAGAATGTTTCAACATTCTTCCAGAAGCGTATTTGTTAGGACAGGCACTGATGTTGGACGAGAAGGCCTGGCTCGCCGCCTCCTCTCTAATTCATCCCAAAGGTGTTCTATCAGGTTGATGTGCAGGCCAGTCAAGTTCCTCCACCCCAAACTCGCTCATCCATGTCTTTATGGACCTTGCTTTGTGCACTGGTCCAAATAATTTGGTGGAGATGGAATTATGACGTGGGGTTGTTTTTCAGGGGTTGGGCTTGGCCCCTTAGTTCCAGTGAAGGGAACTCTTAAGGCAACAGCATACCAAGACATTTTGGAGAATTTGATGCTCCCAACTTTTTGGGAACAGTTTGGGAATGGCCCCTTCCTGTTCCAACATGACTGCGCACCAGTGCACAAAGCAAGGTCCATAAAGACATGGATGAGCAAGTTAGGGGTGGAGGAACTTGACTGGCCTGCACAGAGTCCTGACCTCAACCCGAAAGAACACCTTTGGGATGAATTAGAGCGGAGACTGCGAGCCAGGCCTTCTCATCCAACATCTGTGCCTGACCTAACAAATGCGCTTCTGGAAGAATGGCCAAACCTTCTCATAAACACACTCCTAAACCTTGTGGAGAGCCTTCCCAGAAGAGTTGAAGCTGTTATAGCGGCAAAGGATGGGCCAACTCAATACTGAACCCTACAGACTAAAGCCTTGTACACACAATGTGACGATTGTACGACTGAACGGCCCAAATCACATGCTGGCTGTTGTATCCTGCGTACTGACATGCACTCAGCGATCGTACAACTAAGCCGAACGTAGTGATGTGTTACGAGCGTATAAAGAGGAAGTTCAGGTGCATGTAATTTGTGAATTAGGAAGGAACGGACACTTCCGGGCGTTCCTGACTTCTGAACATGCGTGTTTTGCACAGTATAACTTGTTGGACCAACTTCTCTGTACACACGATACAACGGTTGTACGAACGCTTGATGGTACAACCAAAGTTTTCTAGTCTGCTCATCCAACTTCTGTTGTACGACCGTCGTACGTCAGCTGTTCTAATCGCATGTACTAACGTTCGGATGATCGTACAACAAGCGGTCGTACGACCGTTTTCATACGATCGTCACATCGTATATACGAGGCTTTCGACTGGGATGCCATTAAAGTTCATGTGCATGTAAAGGCAGGTGTCCTAATACTTTTGGTAATATAGTGTATATCTGCTTTTAAAGTTATATTTGCTCTATTAATTCACAAAAGGGTAATGCAGTCATAGAGGCCAAGAAGCTGTCATCAATAAAAATGCTACCAGTTGTTTGGGGTTGGCAAAGAGGCGCTTGAGTTTCAGGTTGTTTGAAATTTGTACTGAACGGAGCGTTTGTTATTACTATAATAAATACTATATTTTACAGAAGCACAGTCACTCTGTCAGTGTCTCCGATTACAAAAGGCGTGACAATGATGCTGGCGAGCTATCCCTATCACAATACAGTGTATAGGTGTTCACAGCTGTAAATCAACACCTGACACAAAATTACCTCATGTCATTCTTTTCCCGCCACTGGAATGCTGGTGTACAGACATTCTTATGGTGTCTATTTATACAGCCCATGGCAAAGACAGATAACTAGGAAAGACTCTAATCAGGGAGGAAACATGTTGTTGATGCTCAAAGGTCTGTCAAGAAAATGTTTTACTCTAAGTACTTGCAGGAGTTTTCAGGAAATCTTTCTTTACTGGTGATATTGCCTAAGCTGCACAATATTATAACAATACAAGTCATTGCAAGTGTCTGCTACAATGTATTACTGGGGAATTTATGCAGAATTATCATTTTTTGTGTCTATTCATTCCTCGGAAACTTTTTAAATGTGAAGCTTTTATATGTGAAGCAAAATCATGGTGTTGTAAAACAATCTGAAACCGTATTAAAGTAAATGTTATCTTTTATCTACCCCTGTAGCGCCCCCATAGTGTAGGTGCTTTACTTTAGTAGATTTTTAATAGGAAAGGAAAAATCTAGTCAGGCCTGACTGTAGGTGCAGGCCTGAATGTTTTGATCTGGGCTAGGGGAGTAGCTCAGGGAGGGGCTGGAGATAGAGGGAAGGAACAACCCTTGGTGATTCCTCCCCCTTGAGCTTGGAAAGTTCTGGAAAGGGGGATGGAGGAGGAGGTGTCACTTCCTGATGTATGACAAGGAGCTCTGGCCAATCCAGTGGCTGGATTGGAAGGGGGCAGGCCTCCTTAAATACAGCAATCTGCCAGCAGGTGTCAGGAGAGCTCCTGGAGCGGCACAGGAGAAGCAGTAGAGCAGCTGAGGTCTACATGGAAGGAGACTCTTAAAAGGAATCCAACAATAAGTCAGTGCGTGGGGGCCCCTGGGAGTTGGAGGAGACGGCTAGGACAGTCTGGGAGAGAGAGAGAGAGCAGTCTGTGGAAGCCAGGAGGAACCAACCAAGGTAAAGGAGAGCCATTAGACCGCAGGACAGACCGGATGGGTCTGAAGGATGGGCTGGGAGTAGTAGTTCATCCAAAGAACCGGCTAGTACCAAGGTACTTTGCTACACAAGAGAGGCTGTCTGGTTTCAGTGGTTTCAGCAGGCCTCACCATATGCTAGCTGTGGTGAAGAAGAAGTATCGTAGAGGTCTGATAAATTTCCCTTCAGACCAGGAGGACAGGTGTAACGGTCAGCAAGTAGTGTACTGGAGAGAAGTATAGGAGAAGTGTAATGGTCAGCAAGTAGTGTGCTGGAGGTGAAGAAGTGTATATCCCGGAGGTGTATATAGCATGTCCTATGTTCAATTACTGGGCATCCCACAGTCATCCCTAATCCCTATCCAAGTTCAAACCCCTAAATAAAACAACAAAAACAAAGCACCGGCCTGTTCAGTGACTTTGGATGTGTGGAATACGTGTGATTGAGGGCAGCAGGCGGGTGGACCACGACTTTCAGCCACTCTTAAGGGAGCACATGGCTACACCCCCAAAACACATTTTTACCTACAGGTAAGCCTATAATAAGACTTACCTGTAGGTAAAATGAATATCTCCTAAACCTGTATAGTTAAAGAGATATTCCACTTGCATGCAGCTGCTGACGGGGCATGCCCAGTGATGGGCCGGCGAATAGCGCCGGACCTTGCCGGTAAGTCTGCCAGAAAGACAGGCTCCCGTGCACATGCCGGAAGGATCCCCGGAGGGAAGATGTCCGGTCCCTCTGCGGGGACCAGGCAGCCCTGTGGGAGCTTCGTTCTGAGGTATTTCATAATGAGCTAGTATGCTGTGCATACTAGCTCATTATGCCTTTGCCTTACAGGTTTTTTGTTTTTTTTCTTGAGTATACAATCGCTTTAATGCATTATTAAAACCTGAAGTGAAAAAATTGATATGGTTGCTGTGTATATTCCTCCCATGGCTGTGGCTGCTGCACACTGCTTCTATGTAAATTCCCTCTTCTCAGGTTCTTGTTTTCATGTGGTTCTATACCCTTCCAAAGTCCCATGGGGCCACCCTTGCATTCACACACCCAGCATGTGTACACTGATACAGCTGTCCCCTAAGCGTAGAGCTGCAAGCCGCTCCCTTGCTGTCCCTCCTGTGTCCTCAGTGCACATGCTCCTCTATCATCACTTTGTCCCCATTTAGAAGTCTGGGGACGTAGTGAAGAGTGGTCTAGGGAGCTAAAACGCAAGGCATATTAGTTTGCTAAAAACAAGGAAAGGGGAATGTTTCCCTTTATGTTAAGCGTTGATTGATGAAAAAGTTTTAGGGTTTAGTACCACTTTAACTTCATGCTGCCATTGCTTATCCTAGACCACACACTGGTTTGCAACACCAAACAAAATTCAAAAAAGTGAACTCCTTCCTTAAGAGTCGGTTCACACAGGGATGATCCGAATTCAGGGGCGATTCAGTGCAACCCCGCACAGCGTGACTTCAGCGCGGCTTGCAAACGACTTTTGTAATAGAACTCAATGCAAGTCACCTGAAGTCGCCCCCAAAGTAGTACAGGAACCTTTTCCTAAGTTGGACTTAAGTCGCTCCTATTAGAATGGTTCCATTGCACGGCATGGAGCGTGACTTGTCAGGCGACTCAAGTCGTCTGACAAGTCGCCCCTGTGTGGACTGGCTCTCATGGTTACACACTCAGTAGGCCACATACTTGAATGTGGCACCCTCATGTATGGGACAGAGATCTCCACTCTAACATCCTTCAATTTATTGCACTCTATTAACTTCCTCCTTAAAGCAGAACGTCACTGCATCTGAGCAATACCAAAAATGTCATTTAATTCATTTTTAATATTCAAAGCAAACTCACCCATCCATTTCTCCATGCTTTATTTTGCTGAGAAATCATTTTGAAAAACACCCCTAGCATTTCTAGCCGTTGCCATCTTGGGTAAGGGCAGATGAGGCAGGAGGGTGTGGCTTAGCTCAGAAAACCCCTCCTCCCCTCCTGAAGACTACTGGGATATATGACACCATTTGCCTAGTGTTAGGAAAGGAACATTTTTGCCAAGATCTGGTGTTTCCGCGGTGGTGCGCACGCTTGTGCGCGCCCGCGTGTGCGCACACACGCCGGAAACGGCGCCAAATGGGGCTATTTAAACCTGGAGAGTCCATCAGCAAGTGCTGCTCGTTCTACAGCGTTCCTGACCTGTAAGCCTCAGCTCCTGACACCTGTTCCTGTGTTTGCTCTGCCTCCTGTTGACCCGGCTTGTCCTGACCTGCTGTTCTGCTACCTGCACTGACCCCGGCTATCCACGACCATCCGATTGTCTGCTCCCTTGTACCTCTGCTGCCCGCCCGTTAAACGAACCTTGCTTGGACTCTGACTACCCGTTTGCCTGATCCTCTTGTACCTTCCTGCCTGCCTGTTGCCGACCCAGCCTGTACGACCATCCTTCTACCTGCACGTCTTCTGGAGCCTCACTACATCATCGGTGACCCTCCAGCCCTCGTGCCATCCCGTACTCTTGGGTCTCTGTCTACACTACCAGGGTGCCTCAAATCGGGTGCGCAAGAGCGGTTGTTCCCTGCACAAGACAGACTCCACCACCAGGTACGTGACACCTAGACATGGAAACCAGGAAGAAATGTTAAAAAAAAAGTTTAAAACAAGTAAATATGATATCGTTTCCTATCTATTTTCTAATGCTAGGAGCATAAAGATTAAAAATAGTCAATGTTGACTGAGATGGTGAAGTTCCTCTTTAAGGAATTTCAGTCAACCAGGCTCTACAGACTGTTTCAAGATGACTGGCTGGCTCTCACTACCCACCTTGCCCGGGTGCTGACCGGGCCTATCAGAACAATTCTGTGAGAACTGCAACAGCAACTGAAACAGCAATCATCACAGGATTATATACTCAGACTTCATGAAATAACGTGCTTATTCACATGATCAGGAGGGTTTTAGATCATGCTAGATTCACTTTCATATGTATATATTATTTCACATAGCACTTCTCTTTCACCCTAATATGCACCCCCCATTCATTCATTTTTTGTTCACTTGATAATATGAAGGGGCAGGGGAGCAGGGGGTAGAACAGCTAATCTGGGATAGCTGTCTGTACACATAGGCTGTATTATACAAAGTTGAGCATTTCTTGTAAAGAGAAAAACCTTTGACATACAGGGTGCCTTTCTGCTCAGCAGGAAGACGGGGGACCCACCTTCGAGAATGACTATTTAGATACCTATATACTGCTATTTATATATTCACTATGTTTTGTGTTTAATATGTTATGGCTGTACTATAGATCCTACATAGTGCTAGCCGTGGGGGACTCTACATGGCCACACCCTCTTACACAATGTCTAGAGTTAACACAATGGCCAACCTGAAAATCCTATTGTATAATGCAAAGGGACATTGTTCTCTGCACAAGCAGAATAGATTATGACAGGAGCTGAATTAAATGCATCTTCAAGTTTTACTGCTTCAATACTCTTGATTTATCTCTGTTTCTACCTGCAAATTACCCAGGCACCTATTTAGCCAATGGTTCCTGAACAACTATACTACCAAGGTAAGAGGTGCAGCCATAGATAACCATAGAAGTTGCCAACACATTGACTCTCAGGGTTGCTTCCTTTATTTTTTTTTAACTCTATTGAGGAGTTGTCAAAAGTGTAGTACAAAACATAGCCTTTGGGCATACAGGTATACAAACACTTATAAAATAACTATGTACAACATGACTAACATAAGAACTAACAATTGTTGCTCAGGTTCCAGTGGTAAAGGAACAAACCACAGGACTAATAAGACTTCAGAGCTTTGTGCTCCTCCTGATGTGCCAGGATAATCGACAATAGGATAACAATGATGGAGGGTTTATTGACTGTAGAAAATAACATCTGCAGCTAAAAACAGCTGCTGTAAAACAGTCAAAAAATGTCCCGTGTGCATGAGGCCTTAGAGTTCACCTTTGCAACAATTTATGCCCCAAGCACATGGCAACTCTCTTTCTTCGTTTAGACTTTGACTAAACTACAGGATATTAGAGAGGGGTTCTTCATTTCCAGATGGTGACTTTAATATTGACCTGGACCCAGTTCTAGATGCCTCAACTGGTGACTTCTCACTTTCATTTGCAGCCCTGAAACATTTTCACAAAACAAGGTCTGCATCTGGTGGATTACTGGAGGTCAAGGCATGTGCTGACTTAAGACTATATCTATTACTTAAATGTCCATAAGACCTACACCAGGACAGACCTCTTCTAATTTTTTAACAATAGTTTTTATTGAAAGTTTTTCTTTTTTGTTACACACAAACATCCATACAGTCAAAAAGAAAAAAGATAGGGCAAATAAAAAGGAAACAGAACAATATACAGAAATGATTGAAAATGAGTGGTACTGAGCGCATCTAATAACAATGCACATATTTTTACACTTTCTACATTTTTATTCTGCATATGCTGTCTAGTAAGCTGAGAGCCTTATATTCAGACCATAATTTCAGCCTTGTGTTCAATGCAACAGTTATCTAATACCTGCTCTCCTGCTGGGCTGAGTCCATGCAGTAGGCCACAGTACTGGACCTCCATCCACTCCGGGCACTAAATACCCTGAAGCACTCTAAGGGAAACCATGGAGAACGGCGCCAATCTGGGCACCGATAGCCATGGCTCCCACAGTTTGTTTGAATTTGTTGGGTGTACCTCTGTTTTTATATACCTGTTGCTCCTTCAGTAGGGTGTCATTGACATGGAGACGCCATTCCTCAAAGGATGGGGGGTTCGGCGACTACCATTTCAATGCTATCATTTTACGTGCTTAACCACTTTAATACCGAACGTTTATACCCCCTTCCTGCCCAGACCAATTTTCAGCTTTCAGCGCTCTCACACTTTGAATGACAATTACTCTCTCATGCTACACTGCACCCAAGCAAAATTTTTATCATTTTTTTCACACAAATAGAGCTTTCTTTTGGTGGTATTTAAGAACCTCTGGGTTTTTTATTTTTTGCGACATAATTGAAAAAAGTGCGAAAATTTTGAAAAAAAAACACTTTTTCTTAGTTTCTGTGATAAAATTTTGCAAATAAGTAATTTTTGTCCATAAATTTGGGCCAAAACCTATACTGCTACCTATCTTTGGTAAAAATAACCCAAATAAGTGTATATTATTTGGTCTGTGTGAAAGTTATAGAGTCTACAAGCTATGGTGCAAATCATTGAAAATTGAAAATTGATCACACCTGATGCACTGATGGCCTATCTCATTTCTTGAGGCCCTGAAATGTCGGGAAAGTACAAATACCCCCCAAATGACCCCATTTTAAAAAGTAGACATTCCAAGGTATGTAGCAAGAGGCATGGCGAGTTTTTTGAAGTTGTACTTTTTCCCAGAATTCTTGGGAAAATTAAGAAATTATTATTTTTTTTTTTTTTGCACAAAATTGTCAAAACAACAAGTTATTTCTCACACACAGCATATGCATACTTCCAATTACACCCCAAAATACATTCTGCTACTGTCCCCGAGTATGGCGATACGACATGTGTGAGACTTTTTCACAGCCTGGCCACATAGAGAGGTCCAACATGCAGGGAGCACCGTCATGCATTTTAGGAGCAGAATTTTCACATCTAATTTCCTAACGACCTATTACACTTTTGAAGGC
>BLSH010329371.1:461435-472204 GCA_018402905.1 Glandirana rugosa
AAGTCGGCCTCTTGAGTGTGAACGATCAAGATCCGTCTATAAAACTCTTACTCGTCAAATATATATTACACACTAGGAGAAAGTATAACTGTTAAATATACCATGCTTTTTAGTATTCGCTACGTATCATCGGGTAATACGAAGATGTAATGTCCCCGTACATCTCCTTCATTTGGGGTAGACCCAAATGAAGGAGAAATTTTCTCCTACCAATTTCACCAAGATAGATTTTTGCTTTCACAAAAATGGAATTGGTGAAGGGCGGCCCACCTGCAGGTACCTGCAGGATCTGAAACTCGCCCCTATAGACTTACCACGGTCGTCGATCTCCGTGGTAAGGGAAAAAATGATATCTGAATGGTGCCTCTAGCTGCTGGCACCATTCAGATATCCCCGCTCAAAGTCTAGGACGTCCATGGACGTCCACCCGGCGGGAAGTGGTTAAGGTAAAAACACTTTCGTTTTTAGATAGAACCACTTTAACCATCCTCTTTTAAAGAGGAAGTAAACCCAGATGGGGTTTACTTCCTCTACATGCCCCTGTAATGTAGAAGCATAATGGGCTACTATGCATCGCTTATGATTTTTCGTACCATATAAATTGTCAATATGAAAGAGGATCACACATTATATATAAACTGCTCATTCTCAAAATATCTGCCTAGAACTAGCAAGTGTGAGTTCTCCGGCTGAATTAAATGACCATAGACTTTCCTCCAATTACTCTCTCAACCTCATGCTTCTTGAGTGACACTGTCACTTTGTGTCACTTGTTATAATTTAACTAATAGTCAAACAGAGTGAACTTGTACTGAAAAAGTGTACAAAGTACAGAAGCCAACATTTAAGTGCCCAGACTTTCCAAAGTTCCAAAAACCTATAATGCTGTCACCATATCACATGCCCATGGGCACCTTTATACTGTACTGTACTAATTATACAAATCATTTCCATACTTTAGGTCTTATGTTTAGCCCAAATACTACAGTCATTTGATCAAATCCTAATGAAGACTTTCACCAAGATAACAGAGTATTTATAATGTTCTGTGGTTTTCCCTCCCTGTTCTTTTAATTAGTATAATTCGATTAGGCGTGGATAATGAATTAAGAGAATAGCAGCGTATATTATTGCCAGATGACAAGGAGCCATACATATACCACATGGCTTTGACATGGGTGTACTACAGAACCATATGCCATACATGGCATTCATAACTGAAAAAGATGTTTTTCTTCTTAAAGTTTCAGAAGAACAGTGTAATAAAATGTTAACATCTGTTTAGTAGCCGCAGTTGTATACAAAATATAATCTGAACACTGAGATGAAGGGGAAAGGGGGGCAAAACCACAGCAAATGTTATATGGATTCCTATTACATTTGAAGTGGTTTCCAGTTAGTTTCACATTGATAGTAGAGTTCTGTAGTTCATACATGAGAACAGAAGGACTCAAACAATGCTATATGTTCCACAGGCATTACTTTGGAAAGGCTCGGGAGCTTTTGCTTTATGAACTACATTGTAAATTCGCAACAGGTTAAAATTTTAAATTGCAAAAAAAAAAAGCGCATTTTAATTTGAATTAAACCCATATTTTTTTTATCAAATAAAACTTCCCTTCCATGCCAATTAAAGTGATATTGAAACAGCCTGGATGATTCCAAAACGCATAAGCATTATGAAAACAATATACCGGTACTGTATTAAAACAACTAGATTCAGATATATAGTATAGTAAATCTTGGCTTTTCCTTTAAAAGCTGAGCTTGACCACAACCCTTTCTGACCACTAGGCCACCAATATGGACCAATAGGTGTTGGGAAATGGTAAGGTCAATCTTTATAGGAAAAAATTAAGTGTTCATATCGTTTCAGCAACCTATATCTCTGGATCGGCTGGTAATTTTGAAATGCAGATAATTATGCATTATGTTTCAAACGATTAGGTTGAATTGTTCAGGTTAGTGACACGCAGAAGATGCTGTTGAGAAGGGACTGCAAGGTTCCTAATCCCTGGAAAGAATGGAGCTCAATCACCACTGCTGAGGAGGATGATAATGATGGAGAATCTGCAGGTTTTGAACAGACTGTTGTTCAGTGACCTGCTTTGTCTTTTCCTCCAGGATGGGAACATGAGTAGCAGTTAATCTGGCTATCTCGGTTGCACTGATATCTGGTATGCTTCATGTGGGAGCTGTATGGGCTGGACTTTTCATATGTTCCCAAAAAGCTGTTTAAGGCCTTCAAGGCAGAGTGCTTATAGATCTATGAGTGCGCAATCTCGGAGCATTTGAAGGTACCTAAACACCATCAAACTTTGTATGAGGGTTCCTGAAATAAAAATGGGGTGATTATGGGTTCCCCAAATTTGTTTTACATATATATTAATTTGTCTATTCCTATAATCTGTTATCCTACTGAAACACTGATAAAATTAAGGATGATAGTACAATAATAAGGTTAGCTATATAAATAATCACTCTGCTTTAACCACTCCAGGTCCGCGCTATTGCCGAAATACGGCTCCAGCGCGGACCTGAAATGCCGGGAGGACGTCCATGGACGTCCTCCACTGCGCATGCTCCCACGCGCCCCCTGGCTGCAGCGGCAGCGCGTGCGCGCGCGCCGCACGCTGCGCGAGCGTGCCCGTGGGTTGGGCGGACTCGATGTCCGCCCGAGACCCGCGATCACTTTCAGGAGCCTCAGAACGGGGAACCGCCGTGTTTACAGGGGACATAACAGATCTACTGATCCCTGTCACTGGGATCAGTTAGATCTGTTATGTCCCGGCCAGCCCTGCCCCCCCACAGTTAGAACACACCCAGGGAACATTGTTAACCCCTTCACTGCCCCCTGCTGGTTAACCCCTTCACTGCCAATGACATTTACACAGTAATCAGTGGACATTTAAATTTCTGATCGCTGTATAAATGTCATTGGTCCCAAAAATGTGTCAAAAATGTCCGACATTTCCGCCCCAATATCGCAGTCCCGATAAAAATCGCAGATCACCGCCATTACTAGTAAAAAAAAAAAATAATAATAAAAACGCCATAAATCAATTCCCAGTTTGTAGACGCAATAACTTTTGCGCAAACCAATCAATATATGCCGATTGCGATTTTTTTTTTTACCAAAAATATGTAGAAGAATATATATCGGCCAAAACCGATGAATAATTTTTTTAATGGATTTGTACTTTAGCAAAAAGTAAAAAATATTGTTCTTTTTTGCAAAATTGTCGCTAATTTTTTGTTTATAGCGGCGATCAGAAATGACGCAGAGGGGATCAAATACCACCAAAAGAAAGCTCTATTTGTGGGAAAAAAAGGACGCAAATTTTATTTGGGTACAACGTCGCACGACCGCGCAATTGTCATTCAAAGAGCGACAGCGCTGAAAGCCAAAAATTGGTCTGGGCAGGAGGGGGGTTTAAGTGCCCAGTAAGGAAGGGGTTAATAAAGCAAGGGTCTCATTTATTATAAAGAAAATAGAAATGTTAACATCAAAACACTAAGAGAAAACATTACAGAGCACACAACAAACACATGATACGTTCCATGACACCGTCCTTAAGCTGTGTATATTCGGCTGGCACAAGAGAGAGTTAGCAGGAAGAAACACCAGCTTTTAAACCCATTCATCCACGATCCACCCACACACGCCCAGCGCCAGCCTACTTCCGCATTCTGTCCAATGGTGGCATACTTTCTTTCCTCGAGTCTGTCTCTTAGGATGCATGCTTGTAGTGTCCACTAGAGGCGGTATATGTCCATGATTTGACCCGGGTCATTCTCCATTGGCAGCTGGCCTTTGATCTTCGGTGACTCAAGCAATCAATCACCTTATCAGCAGTTGACTATTGAAGAATCAGGCGCTTTTACTCCCACACCAGAGGACATGAAGGTTTGGATATGCGTTCTTCAGTTCATATCCTTGATGGGGAAAACTTGCTGAATGGCATTCTTCTACCACCCATACATCACTTTAGAAGGTCTAGAGAACATCCGGTTAGTAGCTGACTTGCTGGCATTTCAGGCCATGTATAATCAGGTTTCAACCACCCAGAAACATCTGATATTAAAACAAAAAAAAAAAAAACGTTGCTATCCAGCAGTTCCTTTGGCAGGAGTATCCTAACCCCAACTACTAGCGTAAAGCAGACCATAGATTATGTGATTCTCTTTCCTGCAACCACAGGTTACAGTAAAGACAATCACTCAATTCCCAAATCACGGTCAGTGTTGATGGGTGAATCCCCCCTGCTGAACTACTGTGTTCTCCCAGGAAAACACACTGATTACTGCTAGCGGCTATAGCCACTGACAGTAATCACATGCTAAAAATTCATCATGCTGGTTGCATCCAAGTCGATCAATGGATTGACTTGGGTACAATCAACCTGCATATAGATGGATTGAATCTCGGCTGAAATGCCTGAGATTCAAACCATCTATGGCCAGCTTTAGTCTTCCTGTCTTTGAATCCCAAGATGAATTGCTCCTGTGTACAGTTGTTAACATCCGTATTGTTTTTATATACGTTGACTGAAGAATTGGCTTATTGCATTTTATATTGTGTTTTATGTTCTATGTATGTGTTGCTTGTATTTGTTTGCAACTGTTTACATATTCTGCCAGGTATGCTCTATTTTTTGTACCTCAAGTTATGTTTAGTGTTTATAGAAAAGCTCTGCTTTACTGCTATTATTCTGTGTGGTTTTAGTAAAGCCATCTTCCCTGTTATGGGCACCTACTGGCATGGGGATGTGCCATTATTAATGTGGGGGAATGTTGGCAGGTGTTAGTGCCCTTTAACTGTTGCCCCTCCTGTAGTGATGCAATGGGTGGAGATATTGCCCCTGTATTTGACAGCTATGGGTGGGACACAGTGCACTTGGGATATAGGAGAAGGACACTCCTGTAGAGGTAGTACTGAGTTGAAGCTGACCTAAAGAGCCCTCTGCAGTTCTGAAATGCCAGGGTGATGAGAGAGGACATTTAGGAGCAGACAGAGAAACCTTGACTCCCTTGACCCTCGTGTAGGGGGTTTCATGGCTAGGTTTAGAATGGCCTTTGGGCCTATGGAGGATCCCCTTTGTGTGTGAGGAAGGACACCCTGCATCAGTAACCACCTTTGTAAATAGACTGTAATATCTGGGAATTTGCATATGTCTGGCTTCAGGCCAGGTGTAGGTGACACAGTCTAGCAGAGAGGTTCTAAAACAACAAGTGGGCGACTGTCCAATACAAGAAGAAGCAGGACAGGGTTAGAGCCCACATGGCACCAACAGCCAACCAAAGTGGCCCCACCTTACAGGTGGACTTTTCAATAATCTGACCATCCTCCATTCATAGATTCTGTTTCATTCATAAAAGTAGCTTCTATGAATAGAGGAGCTGAAAAGGGTTGGGCTCTCTTGATGATTGTCTGTCACAGCTCCTTGACGAGAAAAAAAGGTTGACAAAAATTGATAAAGACAATAGTACACGAATGGAAAAAATGTTGAAAAATAAAACTATTTCAGAATCTAAAACTGCATTCTCAGTTAGTGATATACCACACAGAATTTACAGCTGAAAAACTGAAGCAGCAAATAGACAATATACTGTACATTATCCAGTACTGTATGTTTTAATATTGACAGCGTTCTGGGCAGACATTTAGCAGTACATGTGGTTTTATGGAAAACCATGGAATTTAAGAATGGAATTCATGTGAACATACTGTGTAAAAAGCATGGGAAGAAAGAAAAAGACCTTAACAGCCTTGCATTCCCAAAGGATGGCTGGGCTGATTAAACCGCATTTACTGTAGATTTACAATAGCAGTAATTTATGAGCCATACCCTACTAATACGGATGTAATATTGATTTATAGATCATTTACATTATACCTTTACCAGTTAGAATTATTCCGTGTTCTGGGCTTGTTCAAAGATCTATCCCCTAAGGTGGCCAAGCGGACACTGTTGGGACATCTCCTATTCTACCGCAGGAAGGCAATCTCCTCCAACGGCACTTTCTGGATGAAGCTGGTTAATACCGCTCTGCTCCTATATGGACACAGAGGGTGCCCTAAAAAAATGTAACAATGTCTGGTCTAAATGGCTTCAGGATGACTCCATGGCACACACATTGAATACTACTCATTAACCACTTCACCCCCGGAAGGATTTCCCACTGTAGGACCAGAGCACTTTTTGCGATTCGGCACTGCATCGCTTTAACTGACAATTGCGAGGTCATGCAACGTTATACCCAAACGAAATTTGCGTCCTTTTTTCCCCACAAATAGAGCTTTCTTTTGGTGGTATTTGATCACCTCTGCGTCATTTCTGATCACCTCGATGTAGCGCCCTCCTAGTTTGGGTACTAGAGAGTGTATATAGTTTTTGGCTCTGTCTGCTTAACAGAGGAGCTGACAGGTAAATTTACATGCTGTCTGCTTATCAGGGAGCTTGATTTAAGTAAGGTCTGCTCTATGTGCTCTGGTGCTGTTTCATATGGTCTGGAGATCTTTTACCATGTCCAATAGTATCGGTCCCTATTGGACAGAGGGGAAAAGCCTCAGCCAGTAACAGCAGAGGTATTTGGAGGTGGTTCTGACCAGCTAGCAGGGGAGTGGTGACCCACTGCATCTTGGGTGAACACCTTCATATAAAAGGGAGCACATGGGCTCAAGGTTAGGAGTCCCAGCCCACTCAGGCTTGAGGGGTGAGGTGTATGTACAGCTCCTGGCTGCTAGGCCCAAGAGCCTATCCAGGAGGCTGCCGGCTGCTAGGCCTAGTCAAGGCCTATCCGGATGATGAAGCTGCAACCCACAGTTCCATAGAAGCTGACAGAGGAAGGATGTCTCTGGATTCGGTCTGATACTGCAGTGGCAAAGTGTCGCTTGGAGGTTGGCAGAAAGGGCTACCGACTATCCCGGGACATGATGTGAGTACAGATCTGTGAGAGAATCCCTGAGACTGTGTGCTAGAATTTCCCCCTGCTCTCATTTCAGCTTTATTGGGTGTGCCAGCTAGAAAGGAGACACTGGCTAGTGTCTTGAAGAAACAAAGTCCGGCATGTCCTTTGTTGCTTAAAGATGGACTTGTTTCACTGCAGTCAGTCTGCTGTGTGAAGCCACTGATTGCCTGCTGTACAGAACCTAGGGAGAATTTGTCATCAGTTCTATTCAGTTACTTGGAGTATCCTATCTCTACCTTTCTCCTATCCAAGTTCAACAAATAAAGCATTGAAAATTCATCCTCTAGACTGGTCATTGGAAACAAACAGGATTGTGTGTGCACTTGGCTGTGTGAAAATACCATAGTGACTGGCTGCAAGAATATTCAGTGGGAGGCTCGGGAAAATATAAATTTCATTAGCAGCTCCTTCGGGGGTACCGCTGCATGTGGGGGCTCGTAGTCCGGGATTATCCCCTGAATCTATCGCAGTAATGGTTGTCACTAGCAATGGCCGGATAAAGTTTTTGAGAAAATGTAATTTTGTCATGTCTTGCCGTATGGATTGCGGGACCGCAATCGAAGAGAAAGTGTCCTGTGCTAATGTCTGCTTTACAGTGTTAAGTGCAACCATTTTGTCAGAAAGTGGAGAAAGCAAAGTTTATTCACAAGTTAAAATGGCGGCCGCGGAGGGCCATGTGCGCACGTGTATTGTGCGAGTGAATGTCTGCTGCACAGTCACTAACAGGACACTTGCAGGCCACAATGGTGAAGATTGTGATTTGAAACACTGGAGAAGGAGTGTTGCCTGCTTGTCTGCTATGCTTGACGCTGTCTGCTTCACAGTAACGCCTATCTTTGCCGGGCGGCAGTCAAGCAATAGCAGTGAAGGGGTTAATTCGCAGCGCGGGAAAATGCGCGCCAAAGAGACCCACCAGAGGGGCGGGGTTGCCGCCATGCAGTCAGTCAGTCTGGCGTGGGCGGAGTCGCCGCCCACCATTGGCCAATCCGGAGCGAGAAGGAGAGCCCCGACATCACTTCCGCCTCCGGGTGTAGCCGAGAAGAAGCCGCGTGTGCAGAGCAGTAAGATGGCGGAGACCAGAGAGACTGCACGTGGCACAGAGCCGGAGAAGATGGCTGAGTGGAAGAGCTGCAGAGTGACCGACACTGGGGTGAGATTGATGCCCAGAGGAAGCCTCGCACTATGCAACGCCGGAGGTAAAGAGCACCTGGGACTGGTATGTGGCAGATGCCGACGGGTGATTGTACAATTGAGTGCCTGGGGTCAGTGCGGTCATTGCGGGCAGATGTTGCTGCAGCTAGATTCCAGCGATTGTCAGCCGAGGATTCTGCAGATTGCTTGGGAGACAGGCTGTACTACAGAAGTGTGCATGCCCATTCCAACTCTGCTGGGGGAGACAGACGTGCTCTGTGGGTGCCACTGGAACCGGAGCCGGTGGTCTACACCCATACCAGGGTCTGCCAAACCCAGGAAACCTATGTATCTACAATACAGCAAGTACGGCAGCCATCGCTACCCATAGCTATTCCTGCAGCCCCTGTGCCGGCTATTGAAGCGGCAGAAGGGACTCAACTAGGCCCGAAAGAAGATTCCACCAGTCCCTCAAGTGAGGGGAGACTGGAGATTATTGATGTGGGATCCCCCAGCTTTGTATTTCGTTATGGGTCCATCGAGGAAGGACTAGGAGACTGGGGATCGGGGACGGACACAGAGTGGGACTGTGAAACCTCCGATAAAGACAGATCTCTGTGTGTGGAGCAGCTGGATGGAAGCCAGGAAGAAGCATCCATCCTTGTCCAATGTGCCAAGAACTTGGGCTTTTGTGAGAATTATGCTAACAGAGCTCCTGATCTGCCCCCTCCTCGCAATTACGCTCGGGCTAGAGTGCAAAACAATGCCTACACCCTTCTCATCAAAAAGAAAGTAACCGTTTATGCCCCAGCAGGCAAGGGTAATAGGAAAACTTTGCCCAAGTTCTCCTGTTTCCAGCGCCTGTTGCAGCGCAAGGTCGCCCTCGAATATGGGTATGACTACCCTTATGCTCCTCGGGAGATCATGCAAGAAATTGAGACCAAGCGTGACCAGTGGTGTGACGAAGCTGTGTGGGACTTTATGTTTATACCAAAGCCATACAGGAACCAAACTAAGTCGGCCTTGTGGAAGGAGTTTTTGACTGTCCGGGAGAACTGGAACCTCGGGAGGTCAACCCACATTGACAAAGTGGTTGTTAAGAGGCCAAAGAAAAAGGACAGTGAGTGGTCCTGCAACATCTGGGGTCCTAATGGAGGGATGGTCCAGATTCCTCACCCAGACGTCTACCTCTGAACCACATTCCAGCGGTTGTTTGTTCAAGAAAAGGAAAAGTGTTCAGATGTCAAGTCAGCTGCTTTAAGAGATGATCAGCTGAAAGTTGTTCTACAGAGTTGAAGCAGTTCAAGTTGAAGTTGTTGCTGGGGGCAAATCCCCCAAAATTCCCAATTCCCTTTCCCTTCTATCCTTGCAAAACCAAGAAGGGGTATCTGGGATTTGTTCTTCAACAAGGAGAAAAGGAACTTCTGCTAAAGAGGACTTCTCCTATTCAAAGAGACACTTTGCGAAGATATTTCTTCAAAGAGACACTTTGCGAAGATCTTTGGGCCAGTTGGCCAATGTAAATGTGTTTGAAACCGCAAATTAAAGGGGCTGCTGCTATGCCAGAAGGCAGTTGTCCAGCATTTCTGTTCTACAAGTGATGTGCCGTAGGAAGTAACTTCCTCTGTTGCGAGCTCCTACTGTTGTTCTACAAGTGATGTACCGTAGGAATTGACTTCCTCTGTTGCAAGCTCCTACTGTTGTTCTACAAGTAACATGTTGAAGAAAAAGACTTCTTCTGTTGCAAGCTCCTTCAGAAGACAACTGTTAAATTTGTGGAGTAAAACTTTAACGTCCAACATTCCACAAATGTGACAGTTAGATAGATTGGTAGGATGTTATTGTTTTGTCTTTTTCAGGTCCACAAGGAGAAAACGTGTCAAGGTTGCCCTTAGGGGGCAGTATTCGTGAAGATGCCTCTACGAGAATGTTAGTGGTAGATGCATGCCAGTGGGGAAACCGCCTCTGAGGAGAGGGTGTTCCCACTAAATAGCTACTCAGGATTGTATATAATTGTTTGCTTGAGTATGTTTCTTTTTCTTTCTTTGCAGGACTGTAAAGAATCTTCAGGCCTCTGCTGAGGCAAATGTACCATATACAGTCCTGCTCACCATTATTGGCACCCATGAAGTTTATGTACATATTGTGGAATATCTACTGAAGGAAATGTATCAAATTAACCAACATATTACTAAAGATAGCTTGTGTTTGACAAAAAACTGTAAATGATAAATAACATTTAAAAAGATAAACATTATGAGGAAAACAGAGAAAACCATAATGCTTGCCTTGTCAGTGGTATTGGCACCCTTTGCTGCAAATCAGTATGGAAACCCAATTTGGCTCACCTGTTGCAGATCTCAAATGAGGATCACCTGTGATGAATTGCCTCCACCCATGTGACCCAAATTAGCCAATAAATGAACATTTTGGTTTTATAAAAAGCCACCTGTTATTCCCTCTTCATGTGTGACAATGGTAAAGACAAAGGAGCTGTCTGACGACACCAGAAATGCTATTATTTGCAAGCACAAGACCTCCAAAGGGTATAAGGCCATCTCCAAAGACCTTGGCATCCCTGTTTCAACGGTGCGTAATGTTATTAAGAAGTTTTCCAGGCATGGAACTGTCAAGAACCTCCCTGGACGTGGGGGGAAGAGAAAAAT
>BLSH010329371.1:480334-492517 GCA_018402905.1 Glandirana rugosa
CCAACACTGAACAGCGGGGCTTGAGCGCAAGCATGCATGAGTGGCCCCATGGTAGAGGCATCCCGGGGGGGGCACTTGACAGAGAGGAGGAGTCAGGAGCGCCAGTGGGGTCCAGAGAAGAGGAGGTTCAGGGCTGCTCTGTTCAATTCTATTTCACAGAGCAGGTAAGTATAGGAATTTTTTTTTTCTTTTTGTTTAGAAATCCTTTACAATGACTTTAATGGAACAAGCTGAAGATAGAAGCTGATTGGCTACAGTTGCACCAGATTTTATACACTCTCCAATTTTAGTAAATAAATCCCACCTAAGTACTTGTTCCAGTATACAAGAAACACTCATTAGGAATAACCAGGGCTGCTGATAGGGGAGGACCATTGGTCCTCTTGTAGGGGGCCTGAGCACACAAGGAGGGTCCACACAGGGAGGGGGTTTAGTGATGGATGACAATTGCAGAACTTTTCTTTCAGCAGCTAAAAGCTGGTTTCTCCCCCTCTCCCCCTCTCCCTGTTGCCAGCTTTTATCTGCTGAGAAAGAGACAGTCATCTCTCACTAATCCCTCCCCAGTGCTGGCTCTAATGTTAGCTCTGCTCCTGGGTTTTTTATCTCTGTAACTTTTTTTCTCTCCCTCTGTCTCCCTGATCCCGGAGCCCAGCCTGTATATTTTTTTCATCTCATCTTCATTTTTGTTTATTAACTCAGTGTCGTCTTTTAGAATTAGCAGGAATTCTGTGAGCTATGTTGTATTTGTGTCTGCTAATAATTTTATTGTATTTTTAGAAAAATATAGCTTTAATATTTTCTTGGTGGGGGGGCCCTGTCAGGTAGTTGGTATGGGACCCCCGCAATTTCTATCAGCAGCCCTGGAAATACCACATCATTACAAGAGATTAACATTTTTATTGTTTAAATTTGTATGATATATGAAAAAGAACACAATATTACCAGAACATCAGGCCACCATTTTCAGAGCTAGGAGATTTCCTGCATTTATAATAATCAGTGCATGTTTAGGCCTTTTCAATATGAATAATTAAATTATTATTATAACTGTGAGTCCATTAACTGTGGATGATGTATGTTTTAAAGCTATTCACCAGGCTGCTCCCCCCCTTAACTAATCACTGCCCACCTTAATACATGATCATGTGATACTCCAATCTTGAGTCTTTTTTTTTCTTCTTTCATAGTGTAGTCGTCCGCATCACTGCCTGCAGGTCGTGGATGCTTCCTATTGGCTGTCAAGTGATATGGTCCTCTCTGGATCCAGAAGAGGAGTCTGCAGAGATGAAGTCAGCATGAGAGTCCCACTCAGCATGAGCCCATCTGCATTGCTGAAATACAGGTCCCCTAAAGCTGGAAACAGAGTATAACTCTGCTTTAAAATTATATAAAAAAAAACACTTCATGGATGAAAATGGGCGCAAGAGGGTTTAATTTTTGTCTAGAGATGGGTTTTAAAAGAAACAAACCTTTGGTTAAAAGTGTTTCTCTTACTTCTGGAGAAATGTGCACTATTTTCCAACCAACTGAGCTAAACAAAACAATAGAAACATATAGTATTTTTTAGTGGATGGAACATGCATTACTATTAGGTTCAAGAAGCAAGCATCTCCTATATCCTACGACAGGCATTACAGTTTGGTCTACACCAGTAGTCTCCAAACGGCGGCCCTTTGCCTGCGTTTATCTGGTTTACAAGGTTCTATTCCTCTCACTGATATCAACAGTGGGTGCTGTTCCTTCCAATTCACCAAAGATGGGGCACTATTCCTCCCAATAACACCAACGATGGGGCAATATTCCTTCCACTTAACTAAGGATGGGAAAAGGCCGTTGTTGATGATTGTGACGAAACACGTTGGGCAGGGCTTGCTGATGTAATTTCCTCTTCTGCATTTCTGAGTTTGGGCCGGGGACACAATCATATGCGTTATATGCTTATGTAATGCAAGCCTTTATACTATGTATGTAAAATTTATTGGTTTTATGTATATTTTTTAATAAGCTTTGATCTTTATCTCCCCATACATGCACGCACAATGGAGGAACATCGAGAGGTGCCTATTTTAACCCCAAGAGGGCCACGTGGACAGATCGAGAATCATCAGTGGCTTTTATACATCAGATGCTTGTACATGTTATGATTCTGGTGAGTGTGGACACATGGGGGGGGGGGGGCACGGAGTGCTCTGCACAGAAGCAAGCTGGATTAAAAACACTGAGCACTTTGTTATATATATTTTTCAATATATGGACTTTATATTTTCTTTTATTCACTATATGGACTTTTTTATGTTGTTAATATTTAGAGCACAAGCAGCACTTCTTTTTATTCATAGTCACTAAGCACTTTAAGATGATTTAAAGATATAGAGCACTTTATGAATTTTGTAAAGGAGATACATACATAGCAGTGCCGCATACATCTGACTGTAACGATGGGACACCGTTTCTCCAATAGAAACCAACAGTGGGACACTATTCCTGTCACTAATGCCAATAATGGGACACTTTTCTCCCTCCTCCTGACCCCAGGCACTATGTCATTTTCTTTACTCCTACTGACTACTAGACCAGAAACATTGTTTGCTCCCATTGATGTTGAGGCATTTTCTACCCTCACTGGCCACAGTCCGGCCCTCCTAAGGCCTCAAGGGCAGTAAACTGGCCCTTTGTGTAAAAGGTTTGGAGATCACTGGTCTACACACTCAAAGCCTACTGTTTTCTTAATTTGATACATCAGGCTACCTATATTTTATAGATAGTTTTTTCCATTTTCAATTGGATCTCTCAATAAACTGTCACAGACAACAGGCTTGCTCGGTGCCTTTGGATTTGTGGGTGCTTTTGAGCAAGCAAAAAAAAGATGTTTTGAATAAGGAGTAAGGAGTGGTGTGGCTTCACATTTGTTTCTATTGCAAAAGGGCAGGTGACAGAGCTCAAAAATTGCTGGCACTCTATGCTTGAGTGTAACATGCAACCTCAGAGCAGTGTTGAGGGATCCATGAGTACAAGCAAAACAGTTGTTTCAAATAAAAGGGATACAAAATGCCAAAAGATTGCACAGTTCAGTTTTTGTTTTTTTTTTAAATATTTGACCTTATGTTCATTCCCTTTTCTGCATCTATGACTGAGACAGTGAAAGCCTTTTAACTCTTGTCAGCTCTTGTAAACTATTTACTTGGACCCTTTAATGCAGAATAGAAATTGTTCCTTGATTTGCCAAAATTGGATTTCATAAATTATGTTTCCACTTAAAAAACAATTTTGGGAGGAAATAAAATGAAGTAAAAAAAAAATTGCCAGTGCTCTTATATCTATCGGTCCACCAAAGTTAATCAGCCTCAAGAAAGGGACTCTTCATCTGAGGGAATCTGAGTATAAAGTGCCATACCAAAATGTAATCGTCCAGACACAGATTTTTTCCAAGGTAAGATTAAGTAAGCTTTATCAGAAAAACCAACAAAACTTGGGGGGGGGCTCAACACTTCCCCTTCATAAGATCTGAAGAACAAAAAACATAAAATCCAAGGTGGATCTAAAAAAATCGAATATATTATAAGGTAACTTAATCTAAAAAGCAATTCAAATAGAAGCGAGAATATACTAGTAATGAGAGTATGAGTAATTCCGATTAATACATCCAATAACTTAAAATATATTATATTGTTGAGTTGATAAAATATTGCAAAATATTATTATTTATGTATCTATGTATAATCCTTCATAATAGAATAAAAGTAGTAAAATGCTTACATCTGTGTATAAGAAATTACTTCTAATGGCACCAGTTGGCTTTGCAATTAAAATTCATCTTATCTTACCTTGGAATAAATCTTTGTCTGGAAAATTCCCCCCAGTTACAAATTAAGGTGGTAAAAGTCCTATAGTATGGAGAAGGTGCCAGTCCTAAAAATCTGACACCCTGTTCAAATACTCTTGTACGCCCTATATTATACAGTAACTTTATGATAATCCTCAGATTCCAGTGCAATCCCTCCAAATGTCTTTCCTGGAAATCACGCATTGGCAGGCTAAATGCACATAAACATTTTCGTTCAGTCAAAATAAAAGAGAATGTGTCTTAAAGCCTTAATGCTTGGAGAGCCTTATATTTCAAGCTCCAAGTTACACATACAACTGTATAAGCCAAAGGAACAACTCACCCAATCCCATCCCTTTCCTGCCAGCTAACTTCAGATGGGGTACATCTGGATTTTCAATCATTTATATAGATTGAAGGCAAACAGTTTTGCTATGCTCCATCTTTATAAAAACCCATAATACTCTGTGAAGTCTGTGTCATGGGTGCCTAATGCATAAAATGTTTTAAATTATTTATACACAGTAAAAATATCATCAGGTTAAGCATGTATAAACCTATGTATGAACCCATGATTAATTAAATAGAACTAACCCCAAATGATTATAGTTCTCTTGAAAAATACAGCAGGTCTGTAACTCTGTACCATATCTAATGCACTATAAATAATAAAAGAATGATTACAGCTCAGTTTAGCATAATTGAAAAGGAGACGTATTTATACACATTCTAAGCAGAAGGTCAGCAAGCAGATACGTGCCTGATACGTTTTACTTAATAGCTATGCCCCCAGGCCTCTGGTGTCTATTGGGCCAAGTATGTATAGTATTTCTCTTCATTTCCCCAACTCTGCATACATGGTTTCTATCCATATAAGTATCTGCATAAAATGGAACACTCACAGTAGATAAGAGTGTCTGCATTCACTTTATCTTGAAATCTTCTGTCAAATGTTATCTGCTGGATGAAGAGGTTACTTAGAAGGAGAAATGCATCTGTGATATAGAATTCCCTGCAAACAGAAGATGCACTATCTGGGGGTTATTAAGGAACTAGAAATCAAAGCATATGTTTTTTTTTTTTTTTTTAAGAAGGGCTAAAACCCCCGTCATTATTTTATTGCTGTCTGTGTTTACGCTTTGTATATTGGCCCTCTTCTATTAATGCCAAGACAGAAAGGGGTTGATTTACTAAACCTGTAGAGTGCAAAATCTGGTGCAGAGCTGCATAGAAACCAATCAGCTTCTAGGTTTTAGGCTTCATGCACACAGGAAGTTAAAAAAACTTCCTAAAAATGTCAGTAGCTTATCAGTGATTTTTTCGCGTTTTTTTTTCCTCAATTGATCTAAAACGTCCAAAAACATTGGGGACCAAGGCTTAGCCGCGTGTTTGAACTTTTTACAGCTGAAAAACGTCTCTCAGAACCCTCTGGTCTTGGTTTCTTTTTTGCAGCTCAAAAATGTCCCTGCCAAAACCAGCTGATAACAGCCTATGTGTGCATGGACACATGGGATAACATGATGGAGGGTTTATTGACTGTAGAAAAAATGTCTGCAGCTAAAAACAGCTGCTGTAAAACAATCACAAAACGTCCTGTGTGCATGAGGCTTTATTGTCAAAGCTTAACCTCCCTGGCGGTACATTGTTTTGCATAGAAATGTGGTGTTTTATATTGTAGGCCTGTAATTCTTAGGAATAACTCACTTAAATCTGTCCAAACAAGAGTCTAGTAGAATAGTAGTAGCATAAGCGTGCGCAGCCTATTGCATTAGCGTGTGCACCCCAAAGCTCAAACACACATGCGTGTGTGTGTGTATAAATATAAATATATATATATATATATATATAAAAAATAATATATATATATATATATATATATACACAGACACAGGGCCAGTACAGTGAAAGAGAACAACGGTAGTTGGAAGAACTGGTCCAGAGGGAGATATTTTCCATTCCCCCCCAGCACACCAAGCAATAATACTAATGAGCGTGTAATGATTAGCACACCCCCTGCGCATGCCTGTGAGTAGTAGTATGATAAAGTTTGAAATAACGAAATCATAAATTATAATATATATGAAAAAATATATAATATAATAAATAACTATAAATAGTTATCAAAAATAATAATATAATGTATTCAATGTAATCTAATCAACACTTTTCTCATTTATATACGGTTTAGAAAGTGCACACCCTGTTAGAATTTTCACTTCCTCAGTTCCCTCTAGGAGCAGTTATTGCTAGATACTGTAAGACAGCTGATTGGAGGAAAGGCACATACCCCATCCCCACACATGCAGGGCTCTGCTGTTAGACGACAAACAGTGTGCTAATCTATTTATAGCAACCTCCTCCGACGCACAGGGTCTCAGAGAGCTTGTCAAAAGTTGATGGCTGATAACAGAGGAATGGAGCAGGACAGAGCTAGAGACACAATGCTTTGAAGAGAGGTAAGAAAACTCTGCAGATAGATGTGCCCAGCTCAAATTTCAGGACGCAGCGGACCTTCAGTTATTTTTTCAACTTTCCATCTATTATATCTTCTGCTCTTGTTGTTTTAACTTTGGGTAGTAAAACATTTTTTTTCTGCCAGTAAATACCTTATACAACCCACTGTCTCTTTCTTGTCTGGTCATTAGCTTAGGCTCATGACATCATGCACAGCTCTCTCTCACTCTTGTGTGAGTTTGCCAGGAAGGGAGGGTCGGAGGAGTTATAAGAGGGCCAATGAAAGCTGTGGGGCTGCAGAACTAGAGCTGTGTGTCTGTGCAAATCCAGGAAGTGAACAGGAAGCAGCTTCAGCTGCCCACAGTTAAAATGACAGCAGCCAGAATTAGTGGAGGGATATTTCTACAGCATATTTGGCAGGTACAGAATCACAGCATATATAAAATGATATGCAAAGTGGTTGTAGGGAAGCTTCAGAATGGCAAAGATGTTTTTATTACAAATTCTGTGAGCAGACTGCAGTTCCTCTTTAAAGTGTTACTGAACCCACAACAGTAAACCAGTGTGTATATGCAGTAAAACATGCTTGTTATACTCACTGTGGAACCCAAGAGGTTAATCCTTTGCATTGTGTAAAAAGGCTGTTTGATCCTGTCTTCTCTGATCCTCCCCTTATTTTACTGTCCCCAACCCATGTGCTAAAAGAACAGAGCCCTGGGAGGCACTGTGTACATGTTCAGTTTGGTGTGTATTGCTAGAGAGGGGGGGGGGGGGGGGTTGCATGCATGTGATCAGCACACGGCCAAGCAGACAGAGAGTCAGGAGTCCTGCAGCCTCATAGGTCAGTCAAAGTAGAACCCCCCCCCTACAAGTTTTAACCAGACACTGATAGAAGTCACAAGACTGCTATATACTGCTGATGAGAAAAGGTATGTAGCAGTTTATATTTACTAAAATAAATGCATTGCCATGATCTGTGTACTGTGGGAGGCCAGATATAATGAATGCAGGGTCCTGAGTTTAGTAACACTTTAAATGAACAAGCTGAAGCTAATTGGCTACCATGCTACCAGCTGCACCAGATTTGACACCCTACAATTTTAGTAAATAAACCTCAGTGTAATGGAAAATCCAATATTTTACGATTTTCACTAAAACAGAAGGTGAGGGGAAATCTCCCAAGGTGGATAAGTGTTCCGATTTCTTTTCTGTTCTGGTTTTCTTTATTTTCTCCTGCAGATCCTGCCAGTAACACACTTCTTGTTATAGGGTAATAACACTTATTGGTTGCACTCTGTCTATAGAGGAATGTCATTGTCACCTTGGGACAGGAAGTTGTGGTAGGTCTACAGAACATCTCCCCGTTTCAGTGGCGGCTGGTGAAGTTTTAGAATGGGGGGAGCCAGGCCATGTCCTTCCTTTTTGAACCCTCCTACTTCTCATAAGCCCCACCCCTTATAGAATCCACCCACTCCGTCCCCTGTATTCTACATATTGTGTCAGGAGTATACAGCTCAGCATCAAAGGACACAGTATACAGCCCCAGCATCACAGGACACAGTATACAGCTCAGCATCACAGGGAATATACAGCTCAGCATCACAGGGCACAGTATACAGCTCCGCATCACAGGGAACAATATACAGCTCAGCATCACAGGAGACAGTATACAGCTCAGCATAACAGGACACAATATACAACTCAGCATCACAGGACACAGTATACAGCTCAGCAGCACAGGGAACAATATACAGCTCAGCATCACATGACACAGTATACAGCTCAGCATCACAGGACACAGTATACAGCTCAGCATCACAGGACACAGTATACAGCCCAGCATCACAGGACACAGTATACAGCTCAGCATCACAGGACACAGTATACAGCTTAGCATCACAGGACACAATATACAGCTCAGCATCACAGGACACAGTATACAGCCCCAGCATCACAGGACACAGTATACAGCTCAGCATCACAGGACACAATATACAGCTCAACATCACATGACACAGTATACAGCTCAGCATCACAGGAAACAATATACAGCTCAGCATCACAGGAAACAATATACAGCTCAGCATCACAGGACACAGCATACAGCTCAGCATCACAGGACACAGTATACAGCTCAGCATCACAGGAAACAATATACAGCTCAGCATCACAGCACACAGTATACAGCTCAGCATCACAGGTGGGGTATATAGCAGCCAGTATCACAGGACACAGTATACAGCCCCAGCATCACAGGTGGGGTATATAGCAGCCAGTATCACAGGTGGGGTAAACTGCAGCCAATAACACAGGTGGGGTAAATTGCAGCCAGTAATACAGGTAGGGTAAATTGCAGGCACCCCCCCAGAAGTCCAGACAAAATCCTGCACTTACCCCATCTATTAGCAGGCAGGAGTGTGCAGAGTATGGCGAACAGGGAGTGTGCTGGCAGTGCGCAGAGTCCGGCGAACGGGGAGCGAGCTGGCAGTTTCCAGGGCCCGGCGAGCAGGGAGCGTGCTCTCAGTGCTCCTGCGACATCCTTCTTCTCCTCCGAGATAGGCGTCAAATAGGATCGCCTGTCTTCTCCACCAATCAGGAAACTGGTAACATACCGGCGCTTCCTGATTGGCTGAGAGCGGTTCCCAGTTAGAAAGGCAAATGTTCATTTGCCTTTCTAAGGGCTTGTGGCGGCACGCTTTGCGCCACAAGCCACACTTGAATGAAGCCAATTTGAGCCTACGGCTCTAATAAGATGCTTCATGGAAACCCCCCGCCACAGTAATTCATGCGGCTGGCGCCACAAAGGGGCCGGCCGCATGAATGGGGGGGGGGTGGTCATGGGCGGCCATGGATAGATTCATGCTATGCATGAATTTATACATGACATAGAGGGGGTGGTTAGAGAGAGGGGGCGGCACCCGTGCGCCCTGATGGACGGGCCACCACTGGCCCATTTACTGTTCTCTATAACATAAAGCAGAGGTGTTCTGTAGTCCACAAAGAAAACTAGGAAAAATGCTAACTGATAACAATAAGAATAGTCAGAGTACACACAAAGTTATCAGCTCAAGGGGTTTGGACAGGATGAACATGCTTTTTTTTTTTACACTTATGGAACCGCTATAACAAAATGCTCTCTTTTCTTTCATTTATTTCTCCTGGTGATCCTGCCAGTAACACAATTCCAGTCCTATGGTGACAAACTCATTGGATGCACTCTGTTCATAGAGAAATAAAAAATTGTCACCTTGGGTCAGAAAGTTGTTGTCTACAGAACACCTCCTCCTTTACTGTTCTCTATAACATAGAGTAGAGGTATTCTGTGGTTCACAAAGAAAACTGGGAACGATGCTAACTGATTGTGGCAGGATCAATATGTATTTTTTTTCACTTATCAAACTACTATAACAAAATGCTTTTAATGGTATATTTAAGAGACCAAAAGGAAACAAATAAAAGACGTTACTTGTTGGGGTTTACATACACTTTAACCACTTTTCTACTATGGTACAATTTTCAAGAGCAGATCGGCGGCCCTATATTTTATGAATGGCCAGTCTGCCAGGTGATCGCTGTGTTCCTAATGTCTAATGACAGCTCGGCACACAGATGCACTGTACCCAGCCAGGGGCGTTGCTAGGTCTACAAAAGATCTGGGGCTAGAGCCCATAGCAGCGAAGTAAAGAAAGACATACGCTTGAGCGGGCATACATGTAATAAAATAAATAATAATAGTAATAAATATACATGTGTATGTATGTGTGTGTGTGTGTATATATATATATATATATATATATATATATATATATATATATATATATATACAGTCTGCATTCCAGACCGGGACATACCTGCTAATTGCAGAACTGCACCCACCCTGTAAGAGACCTGGGGCTATGGGCCCCAGACTCGCGGCTATAGCCCCAATAGCCACCCCCTGGCAACGCCTCTGTATCCAGCTAATCCATGAGGCTGGGTACCATGTGATCATTGTAATTGGCCATCACAGCAATCACATGGGACTATTTACAGTGCTGAAGGAGGGAGATCCGTACTTATAAATGTACACAGAATGAATGGGTCCAAAGCTGCAGATTTATTCATTCTGTTGCAGTGGCACAGGGATCTTTTTTAACCCTTTCATGCCCTCACCCCTTTCCAACACATAGTATATCCAATGCTCTCCCTAGTGACCCGTAAATTGACCATCTCCTCCCTTATTCTGCATATCTAAACATTAACCCCTTCATCTCCATGCTGCCACTGTATGTGACCAATACATTAACCCCATTCACTTCCTCATTTCTCTGTGTATGACCTGCACATTAAGGGATACGTTCACCTTTTTAAAAAATATATATAAATGCACATTTTTTTGCAGGTTAAAAAAATGTGCATTTATTATTTTTTTTTAGGAGCCCATACATCATTGCACCCACACTCAGCAGATCGTGGGTGCAATGTCAGGCTCCAGTAGACTGTGTAGCTTTCTGCCCGTACCTCCAATATGGACAGGCAGTTACTGAATGACAGGAAGATACCTAGAGACAGGGGCATTGCTAGGTGGCAAAAAGACCAGGGGCTTAAGCCCGGAGTGCCAGCCGTGGAGCGAGGGGGGTGGGGTGTGTAATGTGGTGGGAGGAGGCGTGTACCTGAGGGGAATGGGGGGAATGTGGCGGTGGTAGGCTCACTTGCTGGTTGCTGCCTGGCTCACCAGTCCCCTACACTGACCTAACTGACTCATACACTGACCTAACTGACACCTACACTGACCTAACTGACACCTACACTTACCTGAATGACACTTACACTGACCTAACTGACCCATCCACTGACCTAACTGACACCTACCCTGACCTAACTGACACCTACACTGACCTGACTCCTACACCGACCTAACTGACCCCTACACTGACCTAACTGTCCCCTACACTGACCTAACTGACACCTGTACTGACCTAACTGACACCTACACTGACCTTAGTGACACCTACACTGACCTAACTGACCCATACATTGACCTAAATGCCCCATACACTGACCTAACTGACAGCTACACTGACCTAACTGAACCTACACTGACCTAATTGACCCATACACTGACCTTACTGACCCCTACACTGACCTAATTGACACCTACACTGACCTAACTGATCCATATACTGACCTAACTGACACCTACAGTGACCTACCTTTTTCCATGTCAGACTCCCCCGCCGCACGCACATGCGCAGTGTCACTCACTTCCGCCTTCTGGATCCGGCGGCTGCGGGTAGCACCATTGGACCAGTGTAACATCCATCGTTGACTCCAGCCCCCCTCAGCCCCCTCCTCCTGACGCCCCTGCCTAGAGAACTCATCAGCGCCCTGGTAGTTCTTTGAGAACTACAAGCTCTCCACCACAATGGGTGATGGTACTTGTTATTCATTAATTCACAGAGCTCTGTCCGCTGTCACAGGGAGGGGGATTGGGGGGAGAGCAGGCAGATGCTGAACATTTTACATGTTGCATGTTACACGTTACACCCTACATATTGGTGTAACATTTTCAAAAAGGTGAATTTATCCTTTAATGTATCTAGCAGTGGCGTAGCGTGGGTTGTCAGCACCCGGGGCAAGGCAAGTAATTTGCGCCCCCTAACCTGTGGACTTTAAGCACTCCCCGAGTCCCTTCCTACAATAGTCCTGACCATCCTGATTCCTACACTGGCCACTACACTGACCTCCCTGTCCACTACCCTGACCCTTACACTGACCTACCTGATTCCTATACTGACCACTACACTACACTACACTACACTACACTGATCACTACACTACACTGACTGCACTGTCCACTGCACTGCACTGCACTGTCCACTACACTGCCCTGACTGCACTGTCCGCTACACTGCACTGCCCACTCC
>BLSH010329371.1:509594-520822 GCA_018402905.1 Glandirana rugosa
GGGGGGAGGTGGATACAGGCAGGGGGAGATGGGATCAGTGGCGCTGACACTTACTTGCTCTGAGTGTCAGTGCCGCCCTCCACCGATCCCTCTTCCAGGCTCCAGCATGGCTTTCTCCGTGCAGCCTCCTCCCCCCTCACGCTGTTGGCTCCAGACGGTCAGCTGACTTTGTCCTGTGCTGACCGTCTGTGACACAGCAGGGGGGGGGAGCCGCGGAGAGGATGGGCGGGCGGGCATGGCAGCGAGCGCTCTGCAGTGCCGTAGATGGCAGCAGCAGCAGCGGCGGCGCCGCTGCCCAACCCCCGCCCTCCCGCAGTGTCTGTGCAATAAGCGGCAACCCGCCCCTTCCCCATAGTAAGATAAAGGGGAAAGGAGCGGGGCGGCAAAGTGCCGCTCCTCTTGAACTGCCGCCTGGGACCATGGTCCCACTTGGTCCCATGGTAGGGCCGGCCCTGACCGCAGAACATGTGAAAGGGTCTCGCTAAAGTTCCCCTCGACAGGAGTAAAGGGCCCTGGGATCAGTGAGAAGGACCCTGGGCTCAGAGGGAAGGGCACTGGGGTCAGTGGGGCCCTTCATGGCTTCTTGCACCGGGGCCCTGAAGGTTCTAGTTATGCCTCTGAGTACAGTCATTGTGTGTAGCCACCCCAGAGCAGGAAGCATGTTACTGGCAGGTTTTCCAGGTGAAAATAAAGGAAAAATGGCTGAAGAAATAACATGGATGCAGCTACCACCACATCTAAAGATTGGTAAGCTGAAATAAATTAATTTTTTTAATGGGTTGAGATACGCATGAAAGTGATATTAAACCCCTGTGTTTTCAGTACTTTTAGAAGCTGATTTAGTCCCGCACTGAGCACGCAGCTTCATATTTTATTCTTTGCCTATGTTCCAGTTTATGTTGGTGCCATGACTACTGCCCCAGGTTTCCTTTTTCAGGATGGCTCCTTCTCTTGCAGCATCCTCCCTTGCATGCAGAGACTAGCATTTTTCAGCCTACACTATGGGGTTGATTTACTAAGGGCAAACAGACTGTGCACTTTGCAGAGTGCAGTTGCACTCTGCAAGAGCAGTTGCTCCAGAGCTTAGTCAGCCCTGCTGACTTCCATCATCCAATCATGTGATTAGGTATTATTTGCAAACTGAAGCTTTACCTCATTGTCTAAGCTGTGGAGAAACTACACTTTGCAAAGTGCACAGTCTATTTGCCTTTAGTAAATCAACCCCTATGTGCATCAATAGAAACACACATCCCCATAGCCTAGGATGGCAAGGCATTCCCTGCTCCTCCTTTCTGCAAGCTAAAAGACTGACTATAGACTGCACTGTCCACTGTTATCTTTTTCCTTCTGTCCTGTGAAGACAGGATGTTCAGGGAAGTAGTACCAAGGGAGCAGGAGCCAACAGCATTGAAAGCTGTAAAGTGCAAGTGCTGGGGTAATAATTTTTAACAAATATTGTACTTGGGAACAGTGTTGCCAACCGCCAGTAAATTTACTGACAATTTGTAAAAATCAGTGATTTTTAGAACTGTCTATAAATATCAGGGTCTGATAATTTGTCATGCTGTGCTGACTTTTTAAGTGTAAACTGGGCAAACTACTTGATATGGGTATTGTCAGTGTTTCCATGTTGTGTTTAAATATCAATTGTCTTAGTTTTTAATAGGCGTTTAGTTATTTTTCAGGTTGCCAGTAAAAAAGGTGCTCTGCCAGTAAGATTTTCCATGATTTGCCAGGAAAAAACGCTGCGGGAGGTTGGCAACACTGCTTGGGAAGGTTTATTCTATCGTGCTCAAAGTGATAAAATAAAAATGCTGAGGATTTAATATTACTTTAGGGAGCTGCATTGTTTTATGATTTTTAAAGGGCATACATTCAAAGCAGCCTTCTATAAAAATGCTGCAGTCCCCACCCGCTCAATAAAAAATTCTCAATGAAAACAATTAAAAAATTGGAAGAAAATAGTAAAAAAAATACCTTCTACCATGGACTCCAGGGTGCTCAGTGAGGTGTCACTTGGCCTTCTTGTGGGATTCTCAGAAATCTGAGGATCCTAAATCTCATGCAAATGCACTTTTGCACATTGCTGGAATGTCTTCTTGTAAAAATTTGGGGCTCCTACAGTTAGATGCAGTAGCACAAGTAAGTGGAAACCAGGGTGTAAGGTATTTTTGTTGCTTTTTTCCTACAATGTGTATGTATTTTGATTACTTCCATTGAGTGTTTTTTATTTGTCAAGAGCAGGGCTATAGCAGAACACGCATATTCATGCAAGGTCTGCTTTACCCTCCCTGGCGGTATGATTATGTCAGATTTTTGCATCTCAAAGCGATACATTGTTTAGTATAGAAATTTGGCATTTTATATTGTAAACAAATTGCAAAACCCCCTGTTGGTGGTATCTTAGAGGCACCAGACATCACCAATTTATAAAATAAGTATTTATTGACAAAGTATAAAATACATAAGGAACGCCCCAGCCTGGGTATGTTCCACTGTGAGTTAAAAAACAGTAATCATGACATACATGTTGTTCAGCACATAAATAATTAACAGAATGGAGTACATAGGAAACTGCAACAATACTCTCTCCAGTACCCGACGTTTCAGGTCTTGTCCTTCTTCAGGGGTATCTGAGGGAGTTCCGGCAGTCTCCAGTTATTGTAGTTACTAAATCAAAAAATATGTATAATAGGGGTTTATTGGGATACATACTGTGCATGTATATACATTCCAAACAATAATCACGTTATTGTGATAGCTAACATACCCGTTTAGTGCTGGGAATCAGACCAATAGTGGATGCGCCTTTAAGGTGTTCTGGGGGTGCTGTTTCACTTCCCCAAGGGGTGGCGATGTCTGGGCTGTACTGGCGGAGAACGTGGCATCCATCTCCCTCCCCTGTTTGCTTTCTCTGGCCAACAGGGGAGGGAATCAAATCCAGCCGCAGCACCTGACCTGACTGGAGACTGCCCATACTCTCTCAGAATACGGGCATATAGAAAACGATGGGTTCTGAAAAGGGTACTGGAGAGAGTATTGTTGCAGTTTCCTATGTACTACATTCTGTTAATTATTTATGTGCTGAACAACATGTATGTCATGATTATTGTTTTTTAAATTACAGTGGAACATACCCAGGCTGGGGTGTTCCTTATGTATTTTATACTTTGTCTATAAATACTTATTTTATAAATTGGTGACGTCTGGTGCCTCTAAAATCCCACCCACAGGGGGTTTTGCAATTTGTTTATATAACAGGGATGTGGCAATGACTCACCCAGGTGTTCCCACAGACTATGGAGACTATTTGGCGTTTTATATTGTAGGCCTGTAATGCTTAGAAATAACTTACTTAAATCTGTCCAAACAAGAGTCTAGTAGACATCCCGGGTATGATAAAGTTTGAAACAACAAAAGCATAAATTATAATATAATAAATAACTATAAATAATTATCAATATTAATAATATAACAAAAATAAAATGTATTCAATAATGTAATCAAGGCAAAAACACTGAAATTTGCTCAGTTGCAGAATTGTCGCTGTCGTCACTTTCATGTCTGATGATAAATTTCCCCAATAATCAGTATCACTCAATTCTGCAAATGATTCTTATTTACTATCGCTGTTTTCTAGCTGATCAAAAACCACTTTTGACGTAAAGGGACACTTTTTGGTTTCTATGGACATTCTCAAGTTTCCAGGCAGGAAGAATGACATATATAATATAAAAGTGCGTGCAGGGCACTGGACAAAGCACTAGGGACAAATTGGATGGGAAATGATTTGATACAGTAATGTAATCTTACAGATTACAGTGTAATGTATGTGTTATATGTGTTTCACTTTTTGAATTTGCCGCCAGGCTCCGCCCCTATGTGACCCGAAGCTCGCAGGAAACGGAGACCGGAACCCAGAGGCATCGGGCAAAAGAGTCCACCAGAGGACACAGCGGGGCCTGGCGACAAGGTAAGTAATGCTGCCTGGATCCATCGATGCGATCTCGAGTGGCTCGGGGTTACCGCTTTTGGTAATGAAAACTCACCCCGAGCCACACTCGGGAATACCACTAAGGAGGCTAATACTTGGACCGAGAGTTATTTTGAGATCTGTTATTTACAAGTTAAAATCATTTTTTTTGCTAGAAAATTACTTAGAGCCCCCAAACGTTAAATATATTTTTTTCAGACACCCCGACTAAAATGGCGGTCCTTGCAATACTTTATGTCACACCTTATTTGCGCAGCTGTCTTACAAGCTCAATTTTTTTGGAAAAAATACACTTTTTTGAATTAAAAAATAAGATAACAGGAAAGTTAGCCCAATGTTTTTCTATATTGTGAAAGATAATGTTATGCTGAGTAAATTGATACCCAACATGTCATGCTTCAAAATTATGCCCGCTCGTGGAATGGCGACTAACTTTGGCACTTAAAAATCTCCATCAGCGAAAGTTAAAAATTTCTACTGGTTACCAGTTTTCAGTTACAGAGGAGGTCTAGTCTAGAATTGTTGTTCTCGCTCTAATGATCGCGGTGATACCTCACATGTGTGGTTCTAACATCGTTTTCATATGTGGGTGCGACTTACGTATGTGTTCTCTTCTGCGTGCAAGCTCGGAGGGATGGGGCTCTAAATCTTTTTTTTTTCTAGTTTATTTTACTTTTTATTTTTTATTTTTACACTGTACATTTAAAAAAACATTTTTTGGGTCACTTTTATTCCTATTACAAGGAATGTAAACATCCCTTGTAATAGAAAAAAAGCATGACAGGACCTTTTTAATGTAAGATCTGCGGTCAAAAAGACCTCAGATCTCACATTTACACTTAAATGCAATTTAAAAAAATGTCTTTCCCCTTTAAGACCATTGGGCAGAAGTGACATTTGACATCGCTTCCGTCATCCAATGGTATGGAGCCGAGTGGGGGCCATCTTTCCCTCACTCAACTTCATGCCTCGCAGGGGAAAGGACCCGATCATCTCTGCTGCTACTGGTGGAGGAGACCACCGGAGAGAGACGGGAGGGGGTGGGAGGGCACCTCTCCCGCCGCCGATAAAAAAGATCTCCGCAGAGACTACTTTTATCTGAAAGTGGACCGCCCGCTGTTTAAAAAAATACCGGGGTTATGGCAGCTATCTGCTGCCATAACCCCGGTATTTAATGTCAAACAGCTGACGTATAACGATGGCGGGGGCAGTCCTTAAGGGGTTAATTAGTTCAGGGATTCACACAGCTCTGCCACACAGCACAGCCTTCTCTGGCATGGCAGAAGACCCGATTGTTCTCTGTTGCAGTTCAGTAACACTTACAAGTCTTTAATCCTATTGCCCTTACCAGACCCCATAAATAAACAGGTACCGCATCCCTAGTAAAACAATGCACACATGATATGGAATTGGACTTTGCATAAGTACCAAAAGCAAAAAAATTTAAATAAATAAATAAATAAAATATTTCTTTATTAGACCACAGATAAAAAGAGTTTTGAACAGAAAATACAAGATTATAAGCAGTTACACTAAGGAATTGTAAAACATGTAATAAACTCCACCACATGGAAATATCTCTAGCATATCAGTATGTAAGTAATGATAAACCCCAACACGTTTTAGCTCACAAAGGGGTTGATTTACTAAAGGCAAATAGACTGTGCACTTTGCAAAATGAAGTTGCACTCCGCAAGAGAAGTTGCTCTAGAGCTTAGTAAATGAGAAAAAGCTTTGCTGACTTCCATCATCCAATAATGTGCAAGCAAAAATGTTTTTCTTTTCTTTTCTTTTTCCTTGCATGTGCTAGGGTATTTGTTGCAAAGTGAAGCTTTACCTAATTCACTAAGCTCTGGAGCAACAGCACTTGCGGAGTGCAACTGCTCTTTGCAAAGCACACAGTCTATTTGCCTTTAGTAAGTCAACCCCAAAGAGTCTCCCTTGGGGGGGAGTAAATAATGAGATCTGTAATATAAATTTATATAAATCCCAATGACAGTCACAAAAGGAAAAAAAAAAAGATTTAGGAATCATTATAACATTAGAGTCACTTACAAGGACCCAGTGGTGTATAGTGAGAGAAATGGGTTCCTAGGTGTGCACAGGGGGTGTGCCAGGTGTGCCTGGGCACACCCTAATCACCTCTTACGGTGCAGATTCCTCCTGCTATTTCACCAAAGCCCCCCAAAGGATCTACTTAAAAAAAATGTAAAATATAATAAAACAATAATATAATAAAAAATAAAAAATTGACACAGCATCCACTGCTGCCCTACTGCCACCAACCACTGCCCTACTGACACGTCCACTGCCCTACTCACACTGTGCATGTTTTCATGCATTTTAAAATGTTTTTTAAATTTACTTATAAGATTGTGTGTGTGATATACAGTATATATATATATATATATATATATATATATATATACAGTACAGACCAAAAGTTTGGACACACCTTCTCATTCAAAGAGTTTTTCTTTATTTTCATGACTATGAAAATTGTAGAGTCACACTGAAGGCATCAAAACTATGAATTAACACATGTGGAATTATATACATAACAAAAAAGTGTGAAACAACTGAAAATACTGTATGTCATATTCTAGGTTCTTCAAAGTAGCCACCTTTTGCTTTGATTACTGCTTTGCACACCCTTGGCATTCTCTTGATGAGCTTCAAGAGGTAGTCACCTGAAATGGTCTTCACTTCACAGGTGTGCCCTGTCAGGTTTAATAAGTGTGATTTCTTGCCTTATAAATGTCGGGGATTTATTCAAAATTGGAGGCATACTGAACCAGCATGGGTACCACAGCATCTTGCAGCGGCATGCTATTCCATCCGGTTTGCGTTTAGTTGGACTATCCTTTATTTTTCAACAGGACAATGACCCCAAACACACCTCCAGGCTGTGTAAGGGCTATTTGACCAAGAAGGAGAGTGATGGGGTGCTGCGCCAGATGACCTGGCCTCCACAGTCACCGGACCTGAATCCAATCGAGATGGTTTGGGGTGAGCTGGACCATAGAGTGAAGGCAAAAGGGCCAACAAGTGCTAAGCATCTCTGGGAACTCCTTCAAGACTGTTGGAAGACCATTTCAGGTGACTACCTCTTGAAGCTCAAGAGAATGCCAAGAGTGTGCAAAGCAGTAATCAAAGCAAAAGGTGGCTACTTTGAAGAACCTAGAATATGACATATTTTCAGTTGTTTCACACTTTTTTGTTATGTAGATAATTCCACATGTGTTAATTCATAGTTTTGATGCCTTCAGTGTGAATCTACAATTTTCATAGTCATGAAAATAAAGAAAACTCTTTGAATGAGAAGGTGTGTCCAAACTTTTGGTCTGTACTGTATATATATTCATATACGGTATCTTACAAAAGTGAGTACACCCCTCACATTTATGTAAATATTTTATTATATATTTTCACGTGACAACACTGAAGAAATGAGACTTTGCTACAATGCAAAGTAGTGAGTGAACAGCTTGTATAACAGTGTAAATTTGCTGTCCCCTCAAAATAGCTCAACACACAGCCATTAATTTCTAAACCGCTGGCAACAAAAGTGAGTACACCCCTAAGTGAAAATGTCCAAATTAGGCCCAAAGTGTCAATATTTTGCATGGCAACCAGTGGCGGCTGGTGAAATTTTAGGATGGGGGGGGCCAAACCCCACCCTTCCTTTTTGACCCATCCCACTTCTCATAAGCCCCACCCCTTATAGTTTCCTCCCCTTGTGTCAGGAGTATACAGCCCAGCATCACCGGATAAAGTATACAGCATCACCAGATAGGAGTATACAGAGTCACCAGATAGGGGTATACAGAGTCACCAGATAGCGGTATACACTCACAGAGTCACCATATAGCAGTATACAGAGTCACCAGATAGGGGTATACAGAATCACCATATAGCAGTATACACTTACAGAACACCATATCGCAATATACAGAGTCACCATATCACAGTATACAGAGCCCCAGATAGCAGTATACAGTCACCAGATAGGGGTATACAGTGTCCCAGATAGGGTATACAGAGGCCCAGATAGGGGTATACAGGGTCCCAGATAGGGTATACATGGTCCCAGATAGGCTATACAGAGCCTCAGATAGGGGTATACAGGGCCTCAGATAGGGTATACAGGGTCCCAGATAGGGGTATACAGGGTCACAGATAGGGGTATACAGGGTACCAGATAGGGGTATAAAGGGTCCCAGATAGGGGTATACAGGGTCCCAGATAGGGGTATACAGGGTCACAGATAAGGGTATACAGGGTCCCAGATAGGGGTATACAGAGGCCCAGATAGGGGTATAGAGGGTCCCAGATAGGGGTATACAGGGTCTCAGATAGGGGTATAAAGGGTCCCAGATAGGGGTATAAAGGGTCCCAGATAGGGTATACAGAGTCACAGATAGGGGTATACAGGGTCACAGATAGGGTATACAGAGTCCAAGATAGGGGTATACAGGGTAACAGATAGGGTATACAGGGTCCCAGATAGGGGTGTACAGGGTAACAGATAGGGGTATACAGGGTCACAGATAGGGTATACAGGGTCACAGATAGGGGCTTGCGGCTTCCCGCACTTACCCCATCTAATAGGCAGGCAGGCTGGAGTGTGCAGAGATCAGCATGCAGAGAGCGGGCTGATCGTGTGCAGACGCAGCGCTTGCAGAGAGCATGCTGACAGTGAAGTGGCAGAGGACTGTCCTCCTCTGCTCGTGGATGGTCTGCTGAAGTCCCGGTGGAGTGCTGCGCCTGCGTGAGTAATCACGCAGCCAGCACATCCGCCATAGTCCCGTCCCCGCCCACAGCATCCAATGACAGAGAGTCATTGGCTCTGATGGCTCAGGGGGCAGCCAATCAGACTATGTGTGTGCGCCTGTTCAGCGCACACACATAGTCTTTTATGACTGACAATCAGCTCACTACTTGGTGCCAGAAGACAGCAAGTAGCCGCTGGTGGCCACCATTATTTTCCAGCACTGCCTTAACCCTCTTGGGCATGGAGTTCACCAGAGCTTCACAGGTTGCCACTGGAGTCCTCTTCCAGTCCTCCATGATGACATCACAGAGCTGGTGGATGGTAGAGACCTTGAGCTCCTCCATCTTCCCTCTGAGGATGCCCCGCAGATGCTGAATAGGGTTTAGATCTGGAGACATGCTTGGCCAATCTATCACCTTTACCCTCAGCTTATTTAGCAAGGCAGTGGTCGTCTTGGAGGTGTGTTTGGGGTTGCTATCATGTTGGAATACTGCCATGTTGCCCAGTCTCTGAAGGGAGGGGAGCATGCTCTGCTTCAGTATGCCACAGTACATGTTGGCATTCATGGTTCCCTCAATGAACTGTAGCTCCTCAGTGCCGGAAGCACTCATGCAGCCCCAGACCATGACACTCCCACCACCATGCTTGACTGCAGGCAAGACACACTTGTCTTTGTACTCCTCACCTGGCTGCCGCCACACACGCTTGACACCATCTGAACCAAATAAGTTTATCTTGGTCTCATCAAACCACAGAACATGGTTCCAGTAATCCATGCCCTTAGTCTGCTTGTCTTCAGCAAACTGTTTGCGGGCTTTCTTGTGCATCATCTTTAGAAGAGGCTTCCTTCTAGGACGACAGCCATGCAGACCAATTTGATGCAGTGTGCGGCGTATGGTCTGAGCACTGACAGGCTGACCCCCCACCCCTTCAACCTTTGCAGCAATGCTGGCCGCTCTCATACGTCTATTACCCAAAGACAACCTCTGGATATGACGCTGAGCACGTGCACTCAACTTCTTTGGCACACCATGGCGAGGCCTGTTCTGAGTGGAACCTGTCCTGTTAAACTGCTGTATGGTCTTGGCCACCGTGCTGCAGCTCAGTTTCAGGGTCTTGGCAATCTTCTTATAGCCTAGGCCATCTTTATGTAAAGCAACAATTCTTTTTTTTCAGATCCTCAGAGAGTTCTTTGCCATGAGGTGCCATGCTGAACTTCCAGTGACCAGTATGAGAGAGTGAGAGCGATAACACCAAATTTAACACATCTGCTCCCTATTCACACCTGAGACCTTGTAACACTAATGAGGAAGGGAAAATGGCTAATTGGCGCCAATTTGGGCATTGTCAATTAGGGGTGTACTGACTTTTGTTGCCAGCGTTTTAGACATTAATGGCTGTGTGTTGAGTTATTTTGAGAGGACAGCAAATTTACACTGTTATATAAGCTGTACACTCACTACTTTACATTGCAGCAAAGTGTCATTTCTTCAGTGTTGTCACATGAAAAGATAGAATAAAATATTTACAAAAATGTGAGGGGTGTACTCACTTTTGAGAGATACTGTATATATAAGCGTGTGTGAACTTTGGCGTGCACACCCTAGCGCAATAGACTGCGCACACCTATGTGGGTTGATTTACTAAAGGCAAATAGACTGTGCACTTTGCAAAGTGCAGTTGCTCCAGAGATTAGTAAATGAGCAGAAGCTCTGCTGTCTTCTATCATCCCATGAATACCTGGCAGAGCAGTACTGAGTGAGGCTCACCCTAAGCTCTGAGCTGGGAATGCCAGGTGTCATGCTGATCCAATGGTTTCAGTAGTGCAGGTCTGGGGCTGACTTGCTCCATACTGTGAGTCACACAGACTAAGCAGAGTGAGTCAGGCCAGTAACACTGAACACACACAACCGTACCCCGACCAGTGCCCAGCGCCTCTCTCCCCCCCACACACACACACAGCATACGTCACCCCCTAACTCCCTTACTGACCATCTACCCCGCCCACCACACTCCCTGCCAATCACAGGTTCCATCACACCGCAGACCCTTCTTCCCTCTGGCCAATAAGGGCGCTGCTCACATCCCCCCTCACCCCCCCACGCGTGCCTGGCTGCTCCGTGCTGTGTACGCGCAGCGAGTGCTCGGAGGAGCGAAGCCGGAGAACGGAGGAGAATGATGATGCCGGGGGGAGGGGGGGACCGGAGATGACAGGGGCGGTGTGCCGAGGAGAGGACACAGGTGAGCGCACTGTTATTGGAATACTGCATACGACACACACACACACCCCCCCTCTCTCCGCGACCCGTGACCAGCCCCATGCCAACACACACAAGTCACAATGACCGGACTGAGTGAGACGAATCAGACACACTGAGTGTCATACCTCGTTCAGTCGGGGTCTGGACGTGATGACTTTGGTAACCTAGTCGTACTGTGGACCGTAAGGGTCGAGTCTCG